>CM076569.1:178615558-178824065 GCA_034641835.2 Pinus albicaulis | reverse complement strand
AGCAACAAGGGAAAGAACAAGGCATATAGAATTCATTTTGGCAACAGGGGAGAAGGTTTCAGTATAGTCAATGCCTTCAACTTGTGAAAATCCTTTAGCGACAAGAAAAGCTTTATGTCTATCCACTTTTCCATTTGGTCCAAACTTTGTTTTGTAAACCCATCTGCATCTGACAAGTTTTCTTCCTTTTGGAAGAGGAACAAGATCCCAAGTATCATTTGCCAATAAGGAGCGATATTCTTCATTCATAGCTTCATCCCAATTTGGATGACTGGAGGCTTCTTCAAAGGTTTCTGGATCAATTTTTTCTGGAACTTGAGCCAATAAGGAAGAAGCTCTTTAGAACTAAGAACGTGTACGTCGTCGATCGGCAGGGTCACCTACAAGAGAACCTGCTGCATCCCGAGTAGAGCGGACCCATCTTGGAAGCGGTGGAGTATAAGGAACAATTTAACGAGGTGGAGGAGGATTTTCATCCTCGCTGTCATCATCTGAACTAGAAGGAATGCTATTAAAAATAGAAGAGAGAGAGAGAGGTGGCACATATGCCGAATCAGGCTCGCAGGCCAAAGGTGGCACACCCGCCGAACTAGGCTCGCAGACCGATATATTTTCATCAAACTTTACATATCTTCTAATGATTATATTTTTGGATTTTGGTTGAAGAAGTCTATATCCTTTGACATCTTCAGAATATCCAACAAAAATACATTTTTCACTCTTAGGTTCTAAGGCTTTATGTTTCGCATGTAGAATATGGGCCCAAACATCACTTCCAAAAACACGAAAGTGACTTACATCGGGTTTGATTGAGCTCCAAGCTTCTTCTGGAGTTATATTCTTTAAAACCTTAGTAGGAGTGCAAATAATTATGTAATTTGCACAGTTAATGGCTTCTGCCCAAAAATTGAGACCAAGTCCTTTAGATTGAAGCATACAATTAGCCATTTCTTTTAAGGTGCGATTCTTCCTTTTTGCTACACCATTTTGTTGTGGAGTATATGGAACAATATGTTGCAATTGAATGCCATGCTTAGTGTAGAAGTTGATAAATTTGTTGTTAACATATTCTCCACCATTTTCTTATCTTAACTTAAGGATTTGATGTCCATATTGTTTCTCAACAAATGCCTTAAAGGCCAAGAACATGTTAAAAACTTCACTCTTGAGTTTTAAGAAATATACCCAAGTGCGTATGGAAAAATCATTAATGAAAGTTAAGAAGTACTTGCAACCAGAGAAAGAAACAACAGGAAGTGGACCACATAAATCACTGTGCACAAGCTGCAAAGGGGCTGAAGCGTGCCAAGAGAAACGTTTGTCAAAACTATCCCTATGATGTTTTCTGAGTACACATTCGGAGCAAACACCATCTCGGTAAGATACCATAGGAAGGCCCGTCACCATATTTTCCTTACATAGAGTTTGAAGAGAGCGATAGTTTAAGTGACCAAATCGCTCATGCCAAATTTTGCTCACATCATCATTATGAGCAACAAAAACGGAGGGAAGAGAGGATGACCCAAAGTTGTCAAACTTATACAACCTTGTGGAATCATCAACAATGCCAATAGCTAAAATATGTTTAGGATATTTGAGGTCCTTGATTACAACATCATGAGGTGAGAATTCTACTATTTTCCCTTCACCTGAATGAGTTATCTGATAAACAGATAGAAGGTTGCATGACAAGGTAGGAACACATAGTACATCATTAAAATGACCATTATATAGATGAATGGTTCCATATCCTACAACACTAAGAGATCTATCATCACCAACATAAATATGTTTGGTGTTACAATCATTTAAAGAAAAAAACATGGATTTATTTTTAGCCATGTGGTAAGAAGCTCCAGAATCAATGAGCCACTCATGAGAAGGAGAAGAAGAAGATACATTTAATGCATAACCAGATGTTGATGCTTGACAACCACAAGAAGAAAGTGCCATGCCTGAAGATGAAGGTGAACAGTGCTCCAAATTGATGTTGTGCTTCTTCATTGCTACTTCTAAGGCTTCCATCTTCTTAAAACATTTTGACTCTATATGGCCATCCCGATTGCAAAATTTGCAATGTCTATCTGTCTTCTTCCCTTTGTTTTGATTTTCCTTATTATTTAAAGATCTCTATTTAAAGAGCATGGAGGGTCATTTGTCCGGTAACCATTTATGAGAGATAACTATCAGATCACTACAAATCGTGACCGTCGGATTATAAGTTACAAATGTACATGGTAAAGAAACACACTTTACCTAACTCTACACTAGACTAAGTTATTCTTAACTATTTCCTATGTGTCGAAATATCCTAAAATTGGCTTTGTAGCATGTACCTCATATTCCTTCGCTATTTCTGGCGGGATAGTATCCTTTGGGGTTGCGCTTTGGCCAGATGTATCTGCTGTACCCAGGTTGGTCGACTTAAAATGAAGCGTTCATGTTGTTGAACCCTTAGTTAAAATGAGAGGGGGGGGGGGTGAATTAGTTTAACACATTCATGGACTTTTAAAAATTTTTCATTAACACTTGTTTACACCTTCATTTCATGTACAACTTAACATGTGAGTAATTTTAGAATGTGAGCAACAAGCATTACTATAGTGTAACAATAGACTTAATATGAGAGCAGCAAGTATTAAGAAGATGATATAAACCAGATCAACACATAAACATCATGCACAGAGACACCAGATATAAGTGGAAACCCATAAAGGGAGAAAACCACATCTTATTATTGTTGTGATGTAAAGGCAAGCTCCAACTCCCTCTCACCACTGGTTTTCTGTAAGCACCAACCTATAGGAGGCTCCAACCTCAAATTCTACAAGCTACAACTTGCAAGGAAGCTTCAAATCCCTCTTTTTCATAAAGAAACATTTGCTGATTTACCTTGGATATCAGCTTTTCTCTGTACCTTTGATTTCTTTTACTGTACTCCAATCTTCATATCTGCTTGATTATTTCTTTTTCTTCAATTCTGCATTCTCTTCTCTTTTATCAATTTACTCAGAGAAATGTCCCATTTCAACTTTACAGTGGGATTTTATCCTTCTCTGGAGACTTGCCAATTACATCACAAACAAATAAAATAGTTAAAACTTTCATTCAATTACAGTATATATTTCAAATAGCACTCCATTCTTTCTCTTTTTCTCTTACTCATTCATCCAACCTCACTCTCTTTTCCATTTTCTCTTTTATTCAGTTCCCTGTTCATTTCAATTATATAATTGCTGTATGTACAACTGCCTTTTAATAAAACATAAAATAACTCTCGGCGTTATAAAAATAATAAAAAGTTTTAATACTTAGAATGCCCTTACGGGCCCACTCACTGAACTTGTTCTATCTTCTGATGCGATGCATTACTGTCCACATATTGGAAATGTGCATGTATTGTTTTGTGTATACACATATGTGCCGCGGTGCTTTCCTTTCCTCTTAAACTTTGGATTAATTAACTTGGAGCAAACCTGTTCTTAGTCTTATCTTCTGGATGGACCCACATGCTAGCTATACTCCACTTGTGACCTTTCACATATTTCCGATTGCGATTAATCGCAATCGCGACTTCCATTGAGTTGCTCCGATTCTCTACTACTTCTCTGATGTGATCAACCACTGTTCATTTTGATGTGCCGATGCGATTAGGTTGGAACTCAAACATATAAAAAACCACAGTTTATATGCCCATCAGGTCCGGAACTCAATCGCAGTCGCAATCTGTTGTTAACCTGTTCCGCTGTCAATTTTCCGATGCGATTGGGTAAGGGTCCCACTAGCTATCAAATCTCCGGAACTCAAACATATATGAAGCGTTGTTTAAACCATATTGGGTACGGAACTTCAATCGCAATCACAACTTCTATTGCCATGTTCCATTGCCAAGTTTTTCTCTGATGCGATTCATACGGGTCCCACAAGGTTAATAAAAGCTCTTCTTCCCATTCGGTTTATTATAATGATCCATGCCTTGGAATATAAACTTCGACTTTGATTAAACCTAACTTCCAGCGATAATAACCTCGGCCTTTTCATTAGACGTAATGTATTCAAAAAAAAATAAAATAATAATATATATATATATATATATATATATATATACATCCTTCCTAACTCAAATGTTAAGACTTATAAATAAACCTTGGCATAGCTTAAGTCCCAGCACTAACCTTTATAAATTTCGGGTCCCAACATTTAACATACCTCTGTGTAGCTTCGACCATGATCCAACGGTTATAAGCCCGTTGCGCTACTTCAGCTGATCCGACAGATATCGCTTGCCTTAAATGCACGAACAATAATGCGCGATGAGAGTGGTTTTCCGAAATCCCTTGAGGCCACGTGTCAGACAGCATATGGAATCGCTCCGAAATCTTGAATACCACTTGCCTGACGAAGGCGGTGCGATGAAAATCGGAAACCCGCCTTTACTGTTCACTCAGCTCGTGGTTCCGCTTCTGCTCACAATTCTGTTCCATTTTCGTTGTATATAATCTCGGTTCAAACTATGTTATATATAAACCCGTCTTGTTTTCGTTATATGCCTCAGCACGACACTTCCACTTATTATAACACACATTTCCACTAACACACAGGTTTATTCCTAACCCTCTGTAAACATTTCACTGCTTTGATAACAGCTTTGCTTCTGCTGCTCTGTCTCCTTTCTCTGTCTCTGCCTCTGCTTTCGCTGTGCCTCTGCTACTCAACCTCTACCTCTACTGTTCGATCGTTTCATCTCTTCCTCTGTATTTGCTACCTCTGCTGCTGTCCTTTGCTAGTCTCTGCATCTGCTGCCTTCTTTGCCATCAATGACAACATTTCCTCAATGACAACATTTCCAACACATGCTGGTGGCCAAGTTGCAACCACTTGGTCAATATATGCTTCTGTGGCCATATAAGGGAGAGTATACCAGACTAGATCTCCGCGGGCCCGAACCTTCACATTGTGCATAGTAACCTGAAACACCACAATATCCTTGTACTTTTCATAGACTGCGTGGCTGGGAATGAATTACTGCTACCAGGGCATGATAAAATAATACCCAAAACACCTTGTTCTCCTCGATTTTCTTGGGATCCTTCGAATCCCAGAGGTTTGCAAACCGCACACCCTCGCACAGATCTGGCTCAATTTCAGGGAGCACTGCCTCGTCAGGTGCCTCCCACGCAAACAAGGCAATTAACATCATCAGCCATGAGTAGCAGAACACTTTTCCGTGCTCCTGCACCTCGCACACATTGTCTAGAAAATTTTCAATGACGTACTACGACCAGTTGTAGCAGACCCCCTTTCCACATCTACCGAAGAGTTGAATTACATAGGAAGGGATGGCCGATACCTAGCACTTGCACATAATTTTGCATGCAAGCAGTAGGGTACCCATGTGCGCTCCCGGATCATTTATTGTGTCTACCGAGAACCCTCTTTGGTTGCGACCAACGTGATATTTCTCTCGGACTTCGTCAGCAATCTGATGCTCGTAATTCTTGCCAATGCCCTCCTTAGGATTTGGCTTGTGCATGGGGAGGCTAGTGATTCGGTGAATTAAGGCAACATTAATCGGGATGCGATCCTGAATCCACAAACACCCATCATGGACTAGCGCCAGCAGCTGGTGAACAACTAGGCTGGTGATGTTGTAGCAGCCAAAGTGGGGGATGCGCAACAAGTTTAATATCCCTAAACCTACCAATCCACGTGCCCACGACATTGGCTCTACCTTCGGCATGTTAATGTACATCACTCTTTCAAGATATAATTCTGGAGCCAGTGCTGGGAAGGCTTCTAGATTGGCTAGATCATGATCATTGAACTTAAGGAGGGGGAGGCCTCTGAACATATAACCAATCAGGGGCACCTCCGTCGGGACCAGAGGCATCTGCAGGTAGGCACGGATAACATAGACATTCTTGGGGACGCGCACCATCGGCTTGCTTGGCTTAACATATGGTGACAACTAGGAAAGCAGAGTCGCATGCAGGGCTTCCTCTGGAGCCGTCATAGGGCACTTTGATGAATCAGATGAGTGGCCCTTAAGCACCTTTCGGGGGGAATGCGCAATCCAAGGGGACGTGCATGGCTTAACCCCGACCCACTTCGTATCTTTTTCTTTTCCTTTCTCCACTCCCTTCACCTTCCCTTTTTCCTTCCTTTTGGCCAGTGTAGACACGACCTCCTCCATATCAAGGGTTACTTCTAATACCTCTTCAGACCCAACTTCCATGGAAGTCGTGACAGACAATGAATTAGCAGGTTTAGTAGAGATCATTCTTACTTGGAAGATGAATTCAGGGTTGTTTTTGTCAGACGGGGTAGCTCGCCCAGGCATATAGATGGAAATTGCACAGAATAGCCAAAATTCACCATGGAGCACAAGGCACGAGAGTTTTGGAAGAAAATGAATATTTTGTGACCAACACCCCTCTTCTTATAGCTCTTGATGGGGAAAAATGGTTGGATTAGCCTTTATTACAATCTATCATTATGGAAATGGTAAAAAAATCCTCTCAGATCGCCGCATTAATTGCCAATTGCTCGTTCCATTCAATGGTAAACTCGCTTTTTCACCCAAGCACCCCGTTCCAATGGCTAATTCTTCCAACCGCGTACTACCCCTATGCATGTGTCGCACCCTCTTTCACCTCTTGCCCTGCACACTATCCCTGTGCGGCCGTCGAACCCATCTTCACATTTCTACCCTGCTGCGCACAACATCATTGACACAACTACTCTGACCATATAGTCATTTGGTTGACATCGGGTTGTCCCTATAGGGTTTCAGGTGACTTCCATTAACATACCCTAGCAAGTAATCTCCGCGCAACTTTTCCAACCTGACTGCACCAACATTTGTAATCTCCTTCACTATGTATGGGCCCAACCAGTGCTTACGGAACTTTCCTACGTGTCATGCAAACTGGCTATCGTAAATTAATACCAATTTTTCTTCCTCAAAGACCTTTTGCTTAGTATGTTGATCATGCCAAGATTTTTCCTGAGCCTTTTGAACCTGCTGGTGGAACTGAGAAATGAACCGATATTCTTCCAGGGCCATCAACTGCGCCAAGCGTTCCTCCATTATGTCTGGTTTCGTGATGTTTGTAAAAGGTTAAATGCGCAGGATGGGAACAATGTATTCCATAGGCATGATGGTCTCATTCCCATAGACCATTTTGAAGGGCCTTTTTCCTTCGAGTTTCTTACATGTGGTCCTATAGACCCAGAGTATTGAGGGGATGTGCACGTCCCAATCGCTTTGGTCAGTGTTACAGACCTTAGTGAGCGCATGTTCCAGAATTTTATTGAAGGCTTCTACTGCCCCATTTTCCTGTGGGTGATATGGGGTACTCTTCGCATGGTGGATCTGGAATTCCTCAATCAAAGCTGCAATAGTTTCATTAAAAAAATGTGTACATTTGTCGCTCATTAGGATCTTCGGGCAACCAAACCTGGTCAAAATATGTTCAAAAATGAAGTGTGCAGCGGTATCCACAGTACAATCCTTGAAATTTTTTGCTTCTGCCCACTTGGTTACATAATCAGTGGTAGTGATGATATATCGCACACCCATCTTCTTTCCTGGGGGATTTATGGGTCCCACGAAGTCTATGGCCCACTTTTCGAATGCCTGCAGAGCCATTTGTGGTTGCAGGGGAATCTCATCTCAACGTGAGGGCGTCCCAGTCTGTTGGCACGTGTCAAAGGACTGGTAGTATGCATGGGCATCGTTATGCAATGTGGGCCACCACAACCCATCCCTCAATACTTTCTGCGTAATGGATTTTCCTACAAAGGGCCCTCACTGCAACTCCTCCATGGGCCTTAGCCAAGATAACTTGTCTTTCGTGTTCCAATACATACCTCCACAACACCTCATCTGTGCCCAACTTGTACAGTTGTTCAGCGATTACGGTAAAATCGGCTAGGTGGGCGACGAATTGATTTTTTGTGGTACTCAGTAGTCATCGAGCACCAAACCAGTGGTCAAGAATTGAATAATGTTTGCAAAGTGCTCGTCAACCACCTTAATAGCAAACAATTTTGCGCTAGGTAATCCTTCTTCCAGATTAGTCGGCTCTTTGCCACTCTCGATCCAAGACAAGTGAGCAGGCCCGGTGTTTAATTTCCCCGGTTTCACAATTATTTCAAAATCATACTCCTGAAACATCAGTAACCACCTACAAATCTTCTCCCCCAACACAAGTTTATTGACCAACTTTTTTAAAGCTGAATGATCTGTGAACATCTTGAAGTGTCCAGCTAATAAATAGTGCCTGTATTTCTGTAGGGCGTACACCATTGCCAATCCTTCTTGCTCTGTGGTATAATAGTTACGCTCTATACTAGAGAGTTTTCTACTAGCAAAGGCAACCAAATGATCAATGACCCCTTCTCCGGGTTGTGCTAAGATAACTCCTAATGCTATCCCTGATGCATCCACATGCACATGAAATACCTTTGCCCAATTAGGAAATATAAGAATAGGTTCATTTACCATCTTGTCCTTTCGTAGCTTAAAGCTCTTCTAACACTTATCATCCCAAAAAAAGGAGACATCATTCTTTAGCAACTTTTCCATCGATGCGGTGATCAAAGCATACCCTTGAATAAACTTTATGTAGTAACTGGTGTGGCCGAAGATGGAGTGCAGCTGTTTCTCAGTGGCGGGGGCTGCCAAATTGATGATAATCACGATCTTGGCTGGGTCAACCATCAATCCCTACTGACACACCACATGTCCCAATAGAATCCCAAATGGGACACAAAATATGCATTTCTTGATGTTTAGCGAAATTTGGTGTTTCCTGCAGGCATCCAACATTGTGCACAGGTTTGACACGTGGTTCTTCACTAATCCAAAAATTTTCCAATCGTCAAAATAGACTTCCATAAAATTATGAATGAATTCCTTGAATACTACTACAACTATGCGTGAAAAGATGGAAGGGGCATTCTTCAGCCCAAACAGCATGATAGTGTACTAGAACGATCCCCACTTAGTCGCGAAGGTTGTCATATTGCGGTCTTTAGGTGCTATGTGGATCTCATGGTACCTTGAGAACCCTTCAGTAAATGAGTATGCTTCCTGACCTCCCACATTATCTAGAATTTCATCAGAGAATAACTTAGGGAAAGGATCATGTACACAGGCATCATTTAACTTGCGTAGGTCTACGTAGATCCTTATCTCTCCTTTAGTATTTTTTTCCTGGACCACCATAGGGCTTACCCAATCTGAATTTTCCACTGGTTCAATGATACCTGCGACCACCATTTTCTCCATTTCCTCCTTGAATTTCTATTTGTATTTGGGGTTCAGGCGATAGTGTCACTGTTTCATAGGGTGCACATCTGGTTTCAGGGTAATCCTCATAACACCCATATCCCTGATGATCCATTTGAGTTCTGAGAAATTTGTGGGGAACATATCCTGATATTCAATCAGTAGCTCTGCGATCTTTCCCATTGTGTCACTATCCTAGTAATCCCTAATATTGGCCATCTTGGGTTGTGCTTCCATGCCAATGTTGACATCCTTCAGTTTCAATTGTTTGGTAAGATCAAATGCCTATAGAAAAGGTCTTGCAATGACACGTTATCCTTTTGATTATGGGATAGTGATATTCTGGGGTCCTCATCATAGTCTTCTACTGAAAAATTTCTACAGTTGACAATATCTTGCATCTGCGCATCCTAGGCTGGTGCAGTACATTCCTTCTTAGAGAGGGACTCATTAGAGACCAAAGCATCTATATCTTGCAGGGCTTCATCAAGTTTCTCAGTTACTCCCACCAGACCAAACATCATCATGAAATCCTCAGTCATTGTACCCTAGTGATGAGTGCATTGGTGTGGTTCTACATCCAAATACTAGGTGGTGGGAATTGGTCCTAAAGTGTGAATAAACATATGGACCCATTCATTCCATACTTCCATCCAGAGAGCCAAGTGCTTGCGTGGATCCCCTTGACCCGAGAAGAGTTCCATGGGCGGGTTGATCAGAGGGTCAAATCATAGGATATTCATTTTTCAGCATCCCCCCCAGTCCTGAAAAGCTCCATTATGGGTTTCCCACCATCGTGCGGGGGTCACGCACATAGCCAAGTCAAGAGCCCAAAACCTCTGTTCTTCAGGGACATCTACTTCAATTTCTTTAAGAAATTCCTCAATACTACCAGAACCATCAAAGTAGGGTAGTTCCCTTACCTTTGAGGAGATGCATCAGAAGCTCTTTGTGATCTTAAGGCACTTCATCACAGATACATCATGCAACCCGTTCTGCCAATTTTCTATCTCTCCATCTGATTCTGAGAGGCATTCGTTGTATTTTTACCAGCATAACATGCCATCATTGTCCCGGGCGGTCAATTTTTAGATGTGATCAACATCCTCCTCCTTACGTACTAGTTCAATATATCACTCACCTTCTGCTAGATCCAGGGGGACTATCACCCGTGTACCTTCGTTTTCAAAGATCATACTTCTCCTTTTCAAATTGATGATACCTCCCATTTCAATAGCCCAATCCAAGCATAAGAGTGCAGGGTAAGGGTCCGCGTCATCCACGATCTGGATTACTTCAAAATCAACATAAAATTTAACACTTGCGATGTCTACCACGGATGATCTTTTGCTGATTAGCCATCCATAACTGAATAGTGGACCACTCCAACTTAGATTCTCCCATCCTTTGCCAGGATTTCTTGGGAAGGACATTTGCGTACGATCTTAAGTTAAGGATGACTTGGTACGTTTCATAGCCTCCAATCTGTGCAGTCATACACATCTCCCGACCAGTCCTTTTTATGTTCTTGTACATCTTGCTCATAGTTTTAACCTCTGGTTGTGAGGAAAAATTTTCTACGCAACTATCTATTAATGATTGGAGATTCTCCACTACCTTCTAGTTGCGCAACAACTTCATACATGTCAGAAGGAATGGCTTAACTGCTTCGTCTGATTTTGGATCTATCGCAGTCTTTGAGGTGGATGCTTCATCTTTGGCCATCTCCTTCCAAGTTTCCATGAAGGTTTCTTTCTCCTTTTTCAGATCTAATATTTCCTTTCTCTTGACAACCCTCCTGGTTAGTGGTTTAGCCGTAGATTTTTCCTCAGCCCCTACGGTGGCAATGCCACTGTGCATTAGCACATTGATACTTGGACCATCATCCAGTGGTTTTGCCTTAATGTGTTGCACATTTGCGTGGATGCCTAACATTTCACTTGATTTTTTTCTATTAGCACCGTGCATTCCTCAATGACATGGTCGAACTGCCTGCAATATCTGCAGGATTTGCGTGCAAGGTTTGGGTAGTCTCTTGCATAATGTCCCACATCCCCACAGTTGTAGAAGATTAGTTTCTCTCATCCTCGACCTGCACTTCCACCTCTCCCTCCTCCCGTTCCTCTTGTGGAGGACCCTCCCCGCCCAAAGGGATATAGTGGTGATGAAGGGTCAGCCTGCAGTCTATATAGGTTTCCCCTATCTACCATCAAGTCGAGTGTTCGGTAGTTTTGTTCATGGTGACCTACAGACGAGCAAAATATGCACCATTGTTGTTTCAGTTCAGGAACATAGGCACCTAATCATGGGTAGTGATCTATATCATGTCTTCCTGCTACTCGACAGTGAGCGCACCACAGCATGGGGGTACTGTGTCCAACCATTTCTTTGGGGCATAGAGGGCTTGGCCCCCCAGCCTGCATATAATCTGATAATAAAGGGCGTTGATCCTTAGTGTGACCTAACACCCTACAACATATGCACCAAACATCCGGGCCAACTTCCTTACCTCGATCCCTTCGTACGTTCTGAATTTCTAAGTGCATCGCCTCTAGCTGGTTCTGGATTAGTAGTGCCGCAAATTGAGTATCATCTCTTGGTGCAACTTCTAACTTCATGGAAATCTCTAGAGATTCTTTCTGGGAGTCGATCTTCTATTGTCCCATAGGTCCACGCAGATGTGGTAATAGCATGGCGATAAACCATTCCTTGTGCTGTTTATCCTCATAGATAAATTCCCCATCATTGATGACCTTCTTCAGTCATTGTTCAGCTTCCTAGACAGACTTTTTAGGTCCCTGTTTGAAGTCCTTCAATTCAACTACACATTGAGAGTACGATTTAGGCTTTCAAAACTGCTGTTTCAGGGAATCCTTAATATTTTGTATTGATGCATTTGCGTGTTGACCAATGTTTCCCATAAACCAGTTCAGGGCCCTTCCTTCAAAGGATATGGACAATTGCGCTGTTTTGACAACATCATTATTATTGTTCTGTGCAGTCCATACAGACTCTGCTACAAACCATAATTGATCCATATCCTCATTCCCCACACCCTTAAAGGTAGGAAGTTTCATGTACACAGCCATATCATATTTAGGTGGTGGTAGAGGTGGGGTAGAATAATTCTTACCCTTGCTTGGGTTTGATGACCATGTAGTTGGGGGACTATTTTCAATGTGCGCAGCCCCACCCTAGTTAAGATCAGGCGATTCCCTTAAGGGACTGTATACCGATCTATCTCCTTCTTGATTAACCCAGTAGTTTTTACCACTTCGTGTCGTGCTTCCACTCTGGTCAGAGGTCATTCACTCCGTGTGGCCACACAGGACACCATTTTCACACAATAGCATCTTAATCAACAACTGCAGGGTTTCCAGGAACTTACCTCTAAATCCCTTGAAGAATCTTCGCTCCGATTTCAAATTTGATACAAACTGATCAACTGCAAATTCTGTTACAAACCCTCTCAAAATACTATCAACCCAGTGATCTCCAGTCTCGGTGATCTTATTATCAGTCTTTTCCAGTTGTTGGATCAATTCAGGGGTCCACTGCGTGACCTAATCGTCTTTCCAACAGGTCTGGAACTTCGCAAATCGTGCCATACACTCCTATAATTAGTGTGTGAAGGATAAAAAGAAGATTTCATGCACTTATGTAAAGATGTACTTGTTATTCCACTCTTTGGAAGATAGCTTCTTACTTCTATTTCCTAGATCTGTCTTTCAAACCAGTGCTCAAGTTCAGGCTTGAGTAGTTGCCAATGACCTCGTGGCATTACCCTATCTCTCTCTCAAAATTCTCCCAGTCCCGACAATAGAACCATTTGTTGGCTTGAGGGGTCTTGACCCAGGTTCGGTTTTAAGGTTTGCCAAAAAACCCTTGTACTCCTAGCCCTTTCGGTAATGGCCTGCTTGCGTAGGTCAAGGTTTCAATCGAAGTAGTATGGGAGGGTGCTAGAACCAGGTTTCCGCACCGTGAGAGAGAGTAAGTTAATTAAAGTGGGTCCCTTCAGTTCTAATAGAACTATGCAAGAGAAGCCCTAACACAGAAACCCTTAACAATATATTGGCGAAATAACTTAAGAGAAGATCATAAACCATCAGATAACATGCTAACTAAAGCAAGGTGACTAATCATAACCAGATCTATTCATTGATTCCATCCTATAGTATCACATCCACATGTGCATCAATAGATCATCAGTATTCAGCAAGCAGGTATAATCTCAGAAATAACATAAAGCATAGCCGATAATCATAATATAGAAACACTTAGATATCACAAACAGTCTTCTCATTCATTCATATCCAGATCCAACTTACAAAAACTATCTACCAGCCCACGCACACAGCTAGCAGGGTCCGCACACAACAGGACTTAGGGTCTCCGTGCACATAGCCAGTAGGAGTCCTTACCCAGACAATCGACACAAAATATCCACAAGTTCATATCCAAGCTTAACCCAAACTTGGCCTTCTTTCAGACTTGATTTATCCATCTATTTATAACATATTAGCCTGCGCTACTCTGTGGTCCACAAACCACATTTTTTGACTCTTGGTTTACCCTTTGACCCACTACAATTCATTGGGGGCTTTGACCTGCCCCAAAGCCCTTGCGCTACAATACATATTACAAAATATTACAGAACTGGGCCAAAAATGCGGATAGGGGACCTTGCTCCAACACAAGTGAACCCACAAGCTGCCTGTAAATTGTAGCCTCTACCACTTCGCCTAAAGTAGCATCTTCCTTCCTCCAATTCCATTCTATAAGAGTCTCTGTGGGTTTGTTTCTCTCCTTGTGAAACTTCTTCAGTATCTCGTTGGCATAATTTCCCCGAAAGACAAAAAAATCCCCATCTCCTTGTAAAATTTCCAAACCAAGGACATAATGCATGAGCCCCATGTATTTCATCTCGAATTATCTTTCCAAATCCTCTTTGCAAGATTTTATCAGCTTTTCATCACCTGTTAGAATTAAATCATCGACATATAATACTATAATAAACAATTTACCTTCAACAAAAATATGGTAAAGGTTTGCATCTGCTTCACTTTTGGTGAAGCCCAACCCAGTGAAATAGTTGTCGATCCTAGTGTAACAAGCACAAGGTTATTGTTTCAATCCATATAATGCTCGCTTGAGTTTTCACACATGTGACTCTCTATCGAAGGTATCTAATCCTTCTAGGTAATTTGTGTAAACCTCTTACTCAATCACTCCATTGAGGAAGGTTGTCTTCACATCCATCTGATGTATTTTCTATCCCTTTTGTACTAAAAGTGCTAGAATTGATCTGATTGAAGAGTACCTTTCTAATGGAGCAAAGGTATCCTCGTAATCAATTCCCTCCACCTGAGAGAACACCTTGGCCACAAATATGGCCGTGTGTTTCTCAACACTCCCATCTTCTACTTGCTTCACCTTGTAGATCCACATGGAACCTACCACTGACTTGTACTCTAGAATGGGGAAAACTTCCCAAGAATTTTTCCTGAAAATGGAATCATATTTGTCTACCATAACATCAACCCTTACTGGTTGTTGCATTACTTCATCGAATAAGGATGGCTCAGTCTCTACAGTTTTTCTCATGAGAGCCATGTAGCCAGTCTACCGATCTGGTTACCTACTCTGCCCACGCTGTGATGTGGATGCTCCCATATTCTCTCTAAAATCATGCATCAATATGTCAGCTTCTCTAGTGCGCTTCCTTCCATCTAGGGATGTCTTTGCATGAGTGGGTGTTTCCACTCTTTTCTCCTCTTCTTGTGACTTCTCCACAACATCATGAGGTTCTTCCTTTGGAGGTAAAAGCTCCTCGTCTACATGCAAATGAATCTCCCTCTCAAGGGAACATCTCATGGCATTCTCTTCATCGAAATTCACATCTCTACAAACAACTGTCATCCTATGAGATGGCAGGTACACCTGATAGTTGTGAGTTGTATCAATGTACCCCAAAAATATGCCTAACTTTGTTGTTGGTTCTAGATTTTTCCTTGCATCATTGGAAACATGCCGGTAAACTGATGAACCAAATATCTTGAAGTGTTCCACATCTGGTTTCTTACCTAAAAAAGCTTCTTCTGGTGTACTCATCCCGAGAATCCGATGAGGAATCCTATTCCGCACATATATTGTTGTGTTGCATGCTTCATCCCACAAGTGCAATGATAAGCCCTAATCATGCAACATCACTGCATTGATTATTGAGGCGGGAGTCAAGCTCGCTACTATGAGAGACATACAGGCCGATGGTAGGCTGTTACATATGTGGAGAGGCATGCCGCGTGACATGTAAAGCCTGATGCGGCATGTCGTAGCAGCTACGACCTTAGTTACGCGGCTGAGGAGGATCGTTGCACGTTATAGGTGTGGTTGAGATGCAACACGTGATCGACAGTCTGTGAGCAGTGACGTATCACCTGATGATTGTTCACCTCGAGTCGCGCCAGATGAGTAGCCTCCACTAGCATCGAGAAATAGGCATCATGGAGAGCAGGCTGGACCATCGGCCACGTCCAGTCAGCAGCCTGCAGCATCCAACAATACTCATGATAATGAGTAGGTTGGACCATCGACCATGTCGAGTCATCACGATGAGCAACCGATAATTGATCCTGATCAGCATGAGGCACCAGTACTAGATCAACAGGCACATGATGATCAGCATGTGTCTGAGCTTGTTGAGGCTGCACCATTGACTAAGAAAGCCTCGACTAGTACTTCTATTGATGATGTACCACCAACTGATCCATGACATTTATATTACAGTTGTATATTTTTGACATTATTCAGTTATATATATATATATATATATATATATATATATATATGGTCCATGTATTTTATGTTCATGTTGCAGTTGTACTTAATTTACATATTGGCGATCATCATGATGTGTATATTGTTAGGTCATGTTAGATATGTTCATTTAATGTGCAGCTTGCAGATAGATGTGCATGTGATAGCAGTTATTTGACATGAGATGCATATTTGATGTTTGTGTTGTGATGATGTTATACAATGCTAATTGTGTTTTGTTAGATGATCATGATCACGATGATGTTAGCGAATTTGAATGTGTTTTTTAGTCAAATATGATGTTTGTATGATGGTTATCCTGATTGTGATGTTTATTAATTAATTTAACATTAAATGACCATGATATTTATTAAATATTATGTCGTGATTGTAATTGAAATTTTAATTTTAATTGTATGTAAAATTGTAAAATTGTATTTGTATTTGTAATTGTAATTTTAACTGTAATTGTATGTAAAATATTTGTAAAATTTTAATTATAATTGTAATATTTAATTTATTGTGAAATGATTGTAATTGTAATTTTAATTGTAATTGTATATATGACAAATTGTAATTTAAATTCTAATTGTATGTAAAATTCTAAAATTGTAATTCTAATTGTATGTAAAATATTTGTAAAATTTTAATTGTAAGTGTAATATTTAATTTATTGTGAAATGATTGTAATTTTAATTTTAATTGTAACTGTATATATGTAAAATTGTAAAATTGTAATTGTAATTGTAATTTTATGTAAAATTCTAAAATTGTAATTGTAATGGTATATATGTAAATTTGTAAAATTGTAATTGTAAATTTTATGTAAAATTCTAAAATTATAATTGTAATTGTATGTAAAATTCTAAAATTGTAATTGTAATTGTACGTGAAATCATAAAATTGTAATTGTAATTCTAATTGTATGTAAAAAATTTGTAAAATTTGAATTGTATGACTGTGAAATGATTGTAATTGTAGTTGTAATTGTATGTAAAATTCTAAAATTGTAATTGTAATTGTATGTGAAATTGTAAAATTGTAATTGTAATTGTATGTAAAGTATTTGTAAAATTTTAATTGTACTAATGTGAAATGATTTTATTAAAATTTTTAAATTTGTAAATAATTGTAAAATAATAAATCTAGAATAATATGAATTTTTGTAGTTCATAACAAAGTTTAGAAAATAATGCAAATAAATTCATGTACTTTAGAATTATCATTATTTTATTATGATCTTACATACAAAAAAAAGGAACTTTATACAGTACGCTATTTTTATTGAGATCAACATAATTGCAAATTATCAAGTGAAATATTTTTTTTTTTCTAAATAAGACTAAGTTCTATTACTGTAAGAAGATATGGTACATACAGAGGTGAGCCTTCTCAGGCCGGATGAGTTTCAGCAAAATAACAAAATAGGCGCTGCCCACAGGGGGAAACCAGCGTGATAGGAGTTTGTTTGCTGCCTCACAGGAGGAAACCAGCAGTGCACAAAAGACATTATAAGTGTAACATTTTGGACCATCAGTTAACTGAGACCTATGACAATAACAGTGAGTATGTAGGCCCGCAGGCCAGAGATTCTGAATATTCCATCTGGACCAAGACTCTGGCATGAAAAAGACAAAAAAACTGAGAATTCTAAATACCATAATCATCGGAGGGGGATTCTTCTTCGATACGGCATCCAAATTCATAATCTTCATCGTCCTGGGCGTGATTTGCTGTTTCGGCTCCGTCGTTCTGCGCCATGTGGATGCTTGGGCGACCAGTGTTGCTGCCACCCTGCTTGTCTCCCTCTGCCTCACTTGAGCCTATCTGCACATCTGGGCGGAGAGCACGGTCAGCTTCAGGAGGGCGGAGCTGAGGACCCGGAGAAATTGAAGAAGAACCGAACTGAGGGAGCTCCTTGAACTTCACTGTAATTGTGGCGACCACCATTGGCTGAGAGGTGAGGCAAGGAAAGTGAAACAGGGCCGTCTCTGGATTAGCAAGGTGGGCAGTTTCAGCAGCGCGGGGTTCGGTGGGTGAAGGGGGAAGAGGGGGACCAGGCGGAGGAGAGGGAGGGCGAAGGGGCGGCATGGTGCGGCGCCTGTTCGAGGCGCGAAGGGAAGCGCGCTGAGGAGATACAGAAACCGAAGAGCCAGAGATGGAAGGAGACCGGCGCCTGGAGGCAGACCTGGCTCGGGTGCTGCCTCTGCGACATCTGAGCCGGTGCCTGAGCCTAGGCATGATCAAGCGAGGAGAATGCAACATTGGCTGAGAGAAGCGCTGCGAATTTTGCAGAGACGTGCTGGGCGTGAAGTTCAGAGGCGGACCTGCAAGAAGGCAAAACGAGCTCTGAGAGAAATGAGATCCCGGTGTGAATTCCACGCAGCAGTGGATGCTACATCTTCTTCCCAGGGAAGTTCGTGTGCTGGCTATCGTGGCTTCCTGAGAACAGCGAGAGCCGAGAGGCGCAATGGAGATAAGCATTGTAACAGCCCAGAGGTAAGGCCAAATGCAGCTTCGAAGCATCGAGAAGGCGGTTAAGCTCCTGCAGGTGGAGGACGGCAGAGAGTAATGCGAGAGTCCTTGGCATCCCCACCGGCTTGAATGCCAAGTAGGGTGGTGTGCCATGGAGTTAATACAGCCATAGTGTATTGAATGCAGATGGCCGGCGTCCATATGGGTTTGGCACGCGCCGGCCCGAATTCCATTGTCAACAACCATCACCCGCATCCGGGTATTATCAAGTGAAATATTGATTTTAACATTAATTCAAAATACATATTATAATGTTTCGAAAAAAAGACTCTTATAAAGTATGAGGTAATTAAGTCATCTTTTTTATAAAAACCCATCTTAAAAAATATAAATATTGATGAAATAGCACATGTACTAATTCCATTAAACATATTTTAGAAGAATTCGAGTATATTACCATTGCGTTGCCTCTTATGGATGCTAATTCCATGAACATATTTTAGAAGAATTCGAGTGTCAAGAATGCAATAGACCAAAAAAAAAAAAAACATTTTTGGACTATTTTGCATTTTATTAAAAGGTTTTTGAGATTTTTTGTGGGGTTTATGGGTTCATGGGATAGTAGACAGTATCGACCTTGCCATATTGGTATTTAAGTTGAATTTTTCGTAGCAGTGATATGACCAAATCTTGTAGCTATGCATTTAACAAATAACCCATATTTTTTGAGAGTATGATTGAAGATTGTTGTCATATACTTGAGCACTATTCCTTTTCTTCACCATATTAGCATAAAATAGAAAGAATAATCAGAGGACAGCAGATTGATGCCCCTGACCTCACAATTGCACACTCATCTTCATAACCTAGTGGCAGTAAGTCGCTGGTAGTCTTTAGAGGCAGGTCGCAGGTCGCACCACCCAGCCAGGTCGCAGGTCGCACTCACCTGCCAGGTCGCAGGTCGCAGTTTTCTTCCGGATCACAAGGCAACTCAACAGGCAGGTAGGCGAAGAGTCAGGAAGCCCAAAGGGCAAGTTTTTTTCTATAAAACTCCCTCTGGGGAAAATGTAAAGGGATTTTGTTTTGGGACTCAAGAGATATACAACATTGTATTGAAAGTTAACACTCTTTTGCATATGAATACAGATACCTGTCGAAACTCCTTTTGGATCTGATGTGTTTTGCTGTGTGAACACTATGAGTATTTATATACAGTTTCAAACATCTTTTGATTAATGAAACTGCACTCTTAATAGCATCATTTATGCATGATGGTTTCCTGTACTTGTGTTAACGATGTTTAGTTTAACTGCTTTCTTAATGGATGTTGATGACTTTGTTTATTAGAATTTCGTTTTATCTTTCAGGAAGTAAAGGGGCATCTCGCCATAAAGAACTATTTCTTTTATGGTCAGAATATCCTACAAGCATAACCCCAAAGATGTGTTGTTAACAACACCTCCTTCGGTGTGTATGCTTTATTATTTTTCTCGCTACGCATAGTGTTATATATGTGTTTAATGCATCAACCATGTATCTTGTATCATGTGAATAAGTGTGTGTCCGCAGGTTCGATCGAGTTCTTTTGAGACCGAAGGGAAGGTGACTTAAGTGGTAGCTGGACCCACACCCTGGACGGGATCCCTATTCCAAACGGTTCAAGGTCTAATTGGGACTTTCTACCGGGGAGATCCCCTACTGTTGGCCGGACAATTTTTCCTGTCAACAGGAGTGAAGTTTTGACTTGGGGATTTTTTAGGAAAGAGGAGGGAACTGAGTTCTTTTTGACAAGCTAGATTATTTTGAAGATTGACAAACCACTGAAATTGATCTGCCTAAGGAGTTTTTAGAGGCAAATTTGGGTTTTTGAAGGCTTCGAGGCATTAGGTCAACATGGTGAAAAGTAGGCAGAGGAAAAATGGAGTGTCCAAACCATAGGTGTAAAAAATGGGATGGGGATGAGTGAATTAGGATTTATGAGGGATTCTTCAGGAGTGGTAGGTTAACCAAGGCATGGTAGAGTAGTGGAAGAGTGAAAGATTTATCCTGAGGATAATGAAGGCAATGATATTTCTAGAACTCATAAGATCCATGACTTTTGTTTCTAGAAATCTAGGACAAATATTTAGTCATCTAAACAGGTAAAAGTTACTGATGACTAACAGTGGCTCCACTTGGGGAGGACATCTCCTTTTCAGGAGGTGTCCATAATTTTAGATCTCTTGGTTAATGAAGACTAGTGTCTCATCCATTGGGCAGATTTTCTTCTTTTCTTTTGTTGCCGCATCCCTGAATTAGTGATTTTGATAATCTAAAAGCATGATTAGCTCAAATTCACCTCTACATACCAAACCTATTTTCCTAACATTTTCTCTTCCTTGGGTGCACTTGAATTGGAAAACCCATTGACATCTTTCCTTTTGAAATCAAAAACAAACTATCTACTTCTACACTTATTTCTTCCGAGAGTTCAGATTATGCTAGTGAACTCTTCTTATTCTCTACCTAGACTATTTGACTATCAAGATTAAGCAGTATGACAGAATTCATTCTCTAAGCTATTGACAAGAAATTTAAAGCATGAATTAGACTAGGATTAGGCAATCTGATTCATCATGAGTTGTGGCATTGAGACAAGCTGCACACAAACATTATTTTCATAAGTAAACAAAACTAGAAGGTGTGAGGGCTATGTTTCATCATTTGTTAATCATCCCTATCCTTCTCTTTGGTTTAGATTTAAGCATGTGGAACCAATATCTTTCATTCCTAATCTATTTTCTTTTGACAAGCCAAGCTTAAATGATTTGACCAACATTCTTTCACTAACTTATCAACAATAAATTTAAAACATGTTCAGCCATTATTAGTCTAGATGACTGAACAAGACATTCTTTTTGCACCAGTAGTGGCATTTAGGCTTGCACACTTTCAGTACTACTATTTTTTGGGTATGGGGTTGTACCTTTTCTTTAACTCTGCCCTCTTTTTCTATTTTTTTCTATGTTTTTGTGTTTTTCTCTTTATGGCCTTTTATCAAACAATGGTATGTACAATGAGTGAGGGGTTAAAGCTAAGGATTTTTACAGTAATGGTGTTTGAGCATCCTATCTTCAAAAGCATATCCTAACATTATTTGTCCATTCAGCTCTTGTAAACATAAATCATAGTTACCTTCATTTGAAAACATGTTATAAGGACTTTTCCAAGAATTTTCAAACAATCCATGTTCTCCTTGGTGTTTTTTCTTTGACTCTTGCTCCCCAAATTTATTTATGTCAAAGATCTTCCTTAGGTAGAAGAAGTAGTATTTATCATCTTCGAAACAAATGAAGATGTCATCAATATATACCATAGTGAACAAATTGCAAATAGGAGCCATAGTTCCTCGGAAGGTGTCTCCAGCACTTTTTAGCCCAGGAAGCATTTGGTTAAATATATAATTGTTCCCAGGCAACTTGAAAAAGTCTTTAAGCTAATTGATTTGAAGTGGTATCATCTGATGGTAACCTGAAACACTATCATGCAGTGCCACCTGGTTAGAAAACCATACCCTTTGTAAAGCATGATATATCTTGGAAAAAAGGTATTTATCCTTTGGGAAGGGTTGATCTAGGTATCTAAAGCCTACAGATAGCCTATTTCCTTTTGTCTGCTTTCTAAGTGACATAATTTGCCTAAGGTTTTCATTGTTTTTCTTGAAAGAAGACCCTATAGAAACAATGTCTATGTTATGAGGCTTTAAGATTTTACTCCTATATACAAGAGTGTCCTGAAATTTCTTGCATAACCTTATGTATTTCAATTTTGTGTGTAATGATAAGGTTCTGGACAACTTAATCATTTTGGGCCTTCCTAGGCTGCCTACATTATATGTCTCTATATCAGTTTCAGTATACATCCCTTTGGGATTCATAGCAACATCGGTGAGAGTCAACAACTTTTCTAGGCAGACAAAAATTTCTGATAATGAGGTGTCTATATAAGGTAAAAAATCAGACTCTTTTGATTCAGATTCCCAAAGTTTTCTATTATGTGAGAGTATTTGAGCTCCTCTGGATTGGGAAAAGGTAACAATTGTGTTTTTGAGGTTTGTCCTTTAATTGATCAACCTATTTCAGATTCTAGATTGATTTTTGGTTTTGAAATTTCATTTTCAATTTGCAAAAATTCAAGTTCAGTTTTATCATTATGTGGTTGTTTAGGGTCGTGATAGTTCTGTCTGTCGAACTCGTCATAGAGGGACTGATTTGGCTGTTGTAGTGTGCCTAGATCTTCGCCATTTTCATTCACTTGTTCATCAAGGTCATTTTCATTATACAAGATGAATGATTCTAAGTTTGAATGAATGGAATAAATAGGGGTGTTGTCCGGTCTATTTAGGCTACTTACCATATACTTGATGTGAGACTCCTAGTACAGTCTCATTGTTTGGTTAAAAATCGGGATGGTAGGATAAGACATGTTGTTGGGCTGCTAATATGTCATTATTATTATCACTTTTTAACACGTATTTCATCCATTTCTACTCTTCTTTATCATGTCATTTATCATAATTTATCATATAATTCCATTTTATAATTATTTATGCTCTTATGGATAAATATTATTTCTTCTCCTTTATTTTTAATAAATTGATGATTATGCATGATTTTACCAATTATGGTTTATTAATAAATTTGTTGTAACATCACTCACCATTTTAGCCTCCAATATATTTTCCATATTGCAGAGTTGATCTCCAGCTCATCATTAAATATGCCAACTCAGAAATTCACTGGAATAAGAAGTGACATTTTTTCATTGGACGTATTGGGCAAATGGAGAAGAATCTGGAAAATCTGAAACATGTGTTTTGTCCAGAATGGACCAAATTAACTTTGATTAAGAATATTTTTCCCAAATTCGGGATGTATTGAGAGAAAATGAAGTTTCTCTGAGGATGATTTTCCCAGATTCGCTGTTGTGGCCGTTTTCCAAATTCTTCCAGTTGCAATACCAAATTCAACCTGTTCCTATTAAATGATTGATGGAAGGATATTTCAGATATGATCTTGTTGATCAATTGGTTGTGAGCAATCCAATTTTGTAATAGGAATCATTTTTAATCATATCGGTTGTAAATTCTCTTTTCTCTATGTGTATTTAAATCAGAACAAAGATCAGAGAGGGGGTTATTATGGGGATTCATGGTGGATGATTAGAGAGAGAATTAGATGGATTATTAGATTAGAGATAGATAGGATAGGATAGGAGCAATGGGAGAATTACTATTGAAATTGTAACTTTGATCATCGACTCTCGCTGTTGAAGCAGAGCACGAACTTGCTGTAACGATTATGCAATAATGAATATATAAAAACAGTTGCAGCTCCTTCGCATCTCCTGAAATAATCTAGCGGTATTCACTGGCGGCTAAGGGCCCAGCTCCTGGTGGATCTACTTGCCGTTCCTGTACCATACAGTGTGGTTTGCCTTATTTCCGATTTCTGCAAGTGTGGTTTGTTTAATGATTACTTTTTGCAATTGAATTGCATTGCTGTTCTTTTCCCTCATAACAAGATCATTTCTTTCTGCAAATATATTGTTGTGTTGCTCATTCTAATTACAGAGCTTCGTTGTTCATTTCAGTAACTTAGTTTTGTTGTTCATTGCAGTCACATAAGCGTTGCTGTCTATTTCTATTATATAGCATTACTGCTCATTTACTTTCTGCAATCATTTAGTTTTGCCTTTTAACATTCTTACAGTTAGCATAATTATGTCATTTCCATCAGTTGCAGTAACATTATTGATTTAATTCATTTCCATTTCCAATTGGTTATTTAGTGTGTTGTGTGTGAGATCAACAACTGTAAAGAACATTGGTTATTGCTATCAAAGCTCTCAGATTGAGGATCTTATTTATGCTTGATCATTTTACATCAGTTAAAAGAGGAATGAGTTATTGCTATTGTATCCTCGACTGATAATTGCTATTACTTTGCTGAATGAATGATTTAGTTTTAGAGCATTCAGTTTCCTTTAGTTGCAAGTCGGATTTATTAAAAGCATCCGTTTATTCTTGTATTTGAAAGATCTATACTACATTTTAAGAAACATTACTCTCTGGGATTATAGCGTGCACATATTGTGTACACTCTTGAAATAAGAGGACTTTCCCGGGTTGATAATTAATGTGGGATAAATAGGAGTTTTAAAAGGCACCTTTTAGCATCCAACACATGTCAAGTTGGAGGTTTCCCAGCAGCTTGGCTCCCCAAGATTGGGACAAAAGAATGCCATCTTTGGGGGGAATATCAGCCACTACTATGTCCATATCCAGGCTTTTAGCAGGGATTTGTGTTATATTGACACATGAATCCTTGATTAGGCCCAGGAAATTAACTCTGCTTGAATCGAAGGAATACAGATCTTTGTAGGGCCTGGTTATTTCTAGGCCTAATTTCTCCATCACTACCTTAGGCATGAGGTTGTGAGAGGCACCAAAGTATAGCATGGCATTATGTAGGATTTTGTCATGTATGTTTAGGCTAACATAGAAAGGGGGAATGGCTCCTTCTTGGTATTTTCCATATACTTCTGGTCCAAACAACAGCTCTGGTTTGTCATCTGTCAAATTCAGAGTATGGGTATCATTTCCTATGTTTAGAACTTTCAGAACTTGGGACCTGTACATATCCTGAGCTACCAGTTCAGTGAGAGGTATGGTTATCTTAATTTTAGCAATTTCTGCTTGGAAACTGAAAGGTACTTGGGTTTTAGACATATTACATCTGTTTTATCAACCATAAATTTTTCTACATTTTTAATTTGCTGACTCTAATTTGGGGCTTTGGTCAAAAGATTTTTTTCAGGGCCACTAGTAGAGGTACTAGGGCAGCTTGTGTCACCACTTGGTTGGCTAATTTTACCTTTGCTAGGATCAGTTTTCTTGGCCATGTTGCTATTATTGTCTACTGTTCTTTTAAGAATGTTTTCGGGGATTTTTCTAACAGGAGTGTCTAAGTTGTTTTTTCTTGGAGTTATCTTGGTTTTTCTTGCTCCTAAGGTCACATTACCTGTGGACTTCCATTATGGCGTTTTCCAATCCTAACTCGTAGTCTTCAAAATCTTCATGGTTTGTTTCATCTAGATTCGAGGAGAATAAACCTTGTTCTTCTTCTGTGAGAAAAACATCACCCTCGTTATCAGAGCCTATTAAGTTTAGGTGATTTTCATCCAGATGTTCAATATCTCTTTCCTTTTCATTTACATATTTATCTTGGAAGGGTGGTCTGATTTGTTGATCATTTTCCCTTTGTCTGATTTGAGGTGGGTCTCTTCTAAAGTTCTGATTCCAGTTTCTGTTTTGGGGATTTGGTTGGTTCTCCCTAGGGGTGTTCTTTCATTTATGCTTATTATCTCCATCATTATTTCCATGGTTTTGAGTAGGTTGTCAATCTTTGAATCAGATGAGGAGGTTGAGGGCATGGCTTCATCTTTGTAGGTTACCCTCTTTTCTGATCTTAGCCTAGCTCTCTTTTCAATTAATTTGGCCTCTACACTTATAGCTCCCTTTTGCATATCTTCTGAAGTTAGGGGCTCTCTCTCTCTTAGTTGATAGACCATGTCGGGGTCAAAACCTTCTAGGAATTTAGCTAAGGCTAGGCCTAGTGGGGGTTTCATTTGAGGTGGGAGGGCATTGTAGACACTGTTAAACCTGGTGCAATAATCTGGGACACTCTCCCTCATATTCCTCTTAATATTGTTATATTCAGAAAGGATTTGGAGGGGGTTTTTCTTGATTTCCCACTTGTTTATGAAAGTTTGGTAAAGGGAAGGGACATCATGTATGTTGTTGGGAGTCAAGTTATTAAACCATTTTTTAGCTTCTCCTCCTAGGCTTTGGGAAAACATCCCCATCTTCATGGTTTCCTCTTCTAATTCCATGTAGTCAAAGGCATCATTTATTATATCTACATGTTTTTGGGCAGTGGTAGATTCAACACTGGTAAAGTGTGGGATTCTAGATTGATAATCATTTGGAAAAGGTACCAAAGGTTGTGGTAAAACCAGGGGGCATACCAAGCTGCCATGATGGGAGATAATGGTGGATTTACAAGCAGAGGATTTGTGATACGAGATGGAGTGGTTTGCACAGTTGAGGGTAGAATGGATGTGGCGGAAGTATTTGGACCAGTAAACTGATTCTGAGCAAACTTGGGGTGAAAAGAGCCAAAGTAGTGGAGAAGTTGGAAATCAGGTGGTGTGGAAGGAGAAACTTCTCCGCTACTTTGCTACAAGTCTATGGGCTCAAGGTCGATATGGTCAACTCTACTTTGTGACTTGGTTCTAAATTTTTTTCTCGTGTGATGCAAGTCAAATTAGGGGTCTTGCAAGGCTGTAAGATTTTCAGGTACAGAGCTTGCTTTATGAATGGTCCTAACAGTAGTTAAGTTTCCAATTTCAGAAGTCTACCACAAAATCCTTTCTGGGTCATCAACTATAGTAGGAGCGTTTGGGTCCAGATGAGATCTGGTATTGATTCTTCGTGAAGCCAGATTTCAAACTCAAAATTTAGAGAGGCTGAAAGTTTTAGAAATTTTTTGAAAACTTTGTCTCTCTTTGAGTTTGCTAAACTCATACAGTGTGTGACTAGGATTCTATACTTTTCAGGGTTGATTCGGCACAATCCTATAGGATTCTATGGAAACTAGTAAGGTTAGAAGGCCTACTGGAGGCTAGTGGAGTTGCCAGGTGGACATTTTTAGTTGTTTTTAAGATATGTGTCTATGGTCCACCACCAATATTGATGGAAAAATGCACCGGCCGTATTTTCATGGATTGTGATAACAGTGTTTCATGAGTACATCCAAAAATTCCTGGAAGTCTATATGGATGACTGGACAGTCTACAGTCTGTTAAAAGACCATGCAACGTTATTAAGGATAATGTTCGACAGATGTAGGCAACTCCAGATTTCATTAAACCTAAAGAAGTGCATCTTTGCAGTACCCTTTGGGACACTGCTAAGACATGTTGTATGCAAACAATGGGTTTTTTTTTTATCCATAAAAAGTGGCAGTTAGAATTAATATTGAAGCGCCAGACAGTATGAAGCAGTTGAGATCACTGATAGGCCACACAGGTTACTATAGGTGATTCATCCGCAACTATGCGAAGATAACCGGCCCATTGGAGAAGCTGTTGCGGAAATTGGAGCAGTTCAATTGGACACAAGATTGCACTACAACCCTGGATAATTTGAAAGAAAAGTTGGAAAGCACACCCATATTAGTTCACCCTAATTGGGACAAGAAATTTCATGTCCACATTTATGCTTCTAGCATCGCACTCGGAGCAGTTATGGCTCAATCAGGAGATACTTCAGTTGATCACCCAGTTTATTTTGCAAGCCAGAAGTTATCATCAGTTGAGAGAAACTACACCTCAACAGAATGGGAAGCATTGGAAATGGTGTATGTTAACCCCCTATAAATTTTTTGACAAGCAAACAAGAGGCTAAAATGTTTTGGAGCCTTTAAGGAATGCATTTCCCTCTGAAAACACATCATCCTTGAAGCCTCCTTATGCCCTTGTCCTTTGATAAATCCCCACTGCTGTTTCCAGTTATAAAGCCTCTCTATTTGTGAAGAAATGCCCAAAAGGCCTCCTTTTTCCCTTTATATAATCCCTTCTAAGCCTTTGTTTTCATCTTTTCTTCCCTTTCTAAATTCCCCACTTACCCTCTAAATCCTCCCAAAATTCCCTTTAAATCCTACAAGTTCCCCTTGTTTGGCCCGATTTCCCCTTTTTCCCCCTACCGTTACCCTTTCCCAACCTCAAAATGTATTAAAAGGGGCCAAAACCCACTTTTCACTTTATATTAAGGCCTAGCCCCTTTCGGCGTAGCCCCTTAACCACTTCCCCACATGCCCAGGCGCTAAGGTCTCAAGTGCTTATCGCAATCGCAACTGTCGGGCGAGCACATCTCTGTGTTAGCTTAATTTTTCCGATGCGATTGGGTGTTGGTCTATAGATCTCTGTCGCAATCTCTGTCATTGATCTACCACTTTGATCCAACAGCCCGACGCTAATCGCACTCCTGCTCCAATCGCAATCGCAATTTTCAATCGCTGCCACTTTTCGCCCTCTGCAATTGCGATCTCCAGATTACAATCTCCGTCGTTGATCTACCACTTTGATCCAACGGCCCGACGCTGATCGCACTCCTGCTCCAATCACAATTGCAATTGTCAATCATTGCCACTTTCCACCCTCTGTGATTGCGATCTCCCGATTACAATCTCCGCCGTTGATCCATAATTTGATCCAACGGCTCAGCGCTAATCGCATCATCGCTCCGTCGCCCCTCTCCATCTCCCTCTGATTGAATGTGGGCCGTTGATCTGGTCCCTGGATCCAATGGCCAGCACTCAATCGCGCCATCGCAATCACAGAGTTTTAAAGCGTCACCCCCCGTGCCCCCGATTACGATCCGCCGATTCGATCTTGGCCGTCCATTTCTTCAGATATGACGGCTTGGATCTAATCGCGCCCCCCCATCAGTTCTCTTCATAAGAGACCCTATTAACTTCAACTTTCAATCTCCGCCGTTGATCTCCTCCTGAGATCCGACGGTCCTAAATGAATCGCCCTCCACCCACATCGGGTCCCACCATCCAAAGGCTCTGCATCGCTTGTTTTTCATCATTTCCCTTTGTAAATTCCCCGAGCGTTAGACTTTGGGTTTACGCTAATGAATTATTTCTCCGTCTAACTGCAGTGATTGTTTCTGTGCCTCCACCATTTCCACTGTTCCTCCGGCCTCCACAACAAATCTTCCGCCACCGTCCTCGGATTCTATAATTGATTTAATTTATTGTGCAGGGGTCGTAAAGAGGCCACTTCAGCATCGGCCAGTGTTATAGCAGTAGAGATTTAAAGGTTGATTAAATCCCGTAATGGAATACTTAACACTTTAATCCTGATTTATAGGACTCAAGGCACAGTTTGAAGACCAAATGCACACGCAACAAGCCATATCTTTGTTAATGTCAACAGAGCACCATTTCTCCAAAAGGACACCTTCCTACAGAAGTCTCCATGCCTCCTCGAGCCCTTAAACGTATTTTACAGACAGAGGCTTCTTTAAGACTGTTTGGATAACAATTATGGAGGTATGGAGAGACCTGTAGATTTTCTATCCCTGTGATTTATTCCGGAAGGCTAGCACAGAGTTCCAAACAGCCAGAAGGACTTCAAGAAACATCCAAGGTCAATATTGGCCTGACAGAGCCTCCCAGACCATACCAAAAGTACTTACAGTGACGCAGATTGCCATTAAGTGGAGTGGGCATGAACTCTTTCTCCACTCTATCTTAATGAGATCCATTTAATGAATATCTTATATTCCTTTTATTCTCTTCTCCTATAAGAATCCCTGAGAACATATTGTAAAGGTTGTTGTTCGGTTGTGGCCGTTGTAGTTGTAGGGATTCATTTTGACTGTTAGAACAGTCTTGGGAGGGAGTAGCAGAGTAGTTTGTAATGTAGTTGGCTGGGAGGAGAAAGTCTGGTCTGTAACAACCATTGAGCTCAGTGTATGTGGCTGGTTTTGCATCAATTAATCAAGCACATTTCTTTGGATCCTGGTCTATTGCTACGGGTGATGTTTTCTTATCTTATTATTTTATTACATTTTCATGTTGTTCATTGGTCTTCTGGGCTCTCATCAGAAACATGGCATAGGATTTACCCTGGTTAGGTACCCTATGTCTCTGCACTCCTTGCCTTCAATTTTTTCTGCTAAATGTGTTATCTAAGAGTAAATTCAGTTAATTTAACCAGTGTAGCGCTTCCATATGCTGCTAGCTGATGTATGAATTCGGGGTTTGCTGCTTGGATGTTCTTGCTGGTGTCAAAGCATTGAAGGTTCAAAGTCCTTCTCTGATCTATAGACCCTGGCTCTATTAAACTTATCTATGTTCTCCCTTGGCTTATGCTAAAGCTGATCTGGAGTTAAATGACCTCTGGTCCGATCTATAAGCTGGCCCTTTGTCCCTCCATTGAAATCTGCCTTTGAGTATGTCCAAGTAGGTCTGGAGTTAAATGACCTCTGACCTGATCTATAGATAGAAACTGGGTTTCTTTCCTTCTCTCACTTTCACTCCTTAATGTTCCATTCCATCATCTATCTAAAAATATCCTTTAGTGTAGATGACTTGCCCTCTGAAAGCCTTGGCTAGTTGTTTGCATGTAATTACCTTTCATGACTCCATAGCCCAATGGATGGTACATTCTTAACCTATTCTCTTTTGCTGAAACATCCTGCTGCTTTGCTCCTTTCCTTCCATTAATTTCTCAGTTTATGATCTCATGACCCTATTATTACCTAAATCTACCTCAGGCTAAAAGAAGGAAGAGTTCAGGGTAACATAAAACCACGGTCAGTCTGGTAGCTAGCCCTACCAGATCAGGAGAGGGCTCTCTCCGGGTCAATCTCAGCAAAAATAATCAATAGGTCTTGAGATGACTTGAAATAAAGGCTAATTTTAGGCTAGGTATATAAGTGAAGGAGTTTGATTTTGATTTTGGGGGTTTTGTTGGAAACAAAGGGAAAGGCAGTTTTGGTTTCGGGGGTTTTGTTGGAAACAAAGGGAAAGGCAGTTTTGGTTTCGGGGATGAGGCCTAGTTTTTGCAGAGTTCTGAATGGGGCAAGGAAGCAAATTGTTTTGATGCTTTGGATTGAATGAATGGATAGTTCAGACCGGTGAGGAGCTGAAGAGGGAAAAAGGATTTCAAGAATCCTCTTCAAACAGATGAAAACATGGAAAATTAAACAAAACTCAAGGCAGAGCAAAGCAATCTAATGAATTCCACCTTTATCACTCATTTGTTTAATTTAAGAAGAAAGGAGAAGGGAAATGATACACATAAACATCAATGAACATACAATCACATATAGAAACACACCATCAAAACACAGAGCCACATGGATCCCAAAGAGTGTTGCAAACCCCGGTCTATTTCTTTGCCAAAATTGCAGAGATGAAATGTACAATGAAGTGCCAAGCAATCCCAAGTGTCCAACCCTGAAAATGACTGAAGAAATACAAGATATAGACAAGTATAACTTGTCCCCATGCCTCTAGGGGTCAAGCTCATCATTCTAGGAGCTGTTTCAACCATATCTAAACTAAGAACTGGAAAATAGGCAATGAAACAACTTGCCTCTATATGATAGGAAACTGATTCATTCACTTACATTTCACTTTTTGGTGAATGAATCTACTAAGATCAGTAAAAATGTGCCAAAATTACATCATGGTAATGAAATTACATCAAGTTACATCAAGAGTTACATGAAAAATTCAAACTAGCCAAAACTAGGCGAAAATCTGAGCTGTTGAGTGAAAAATAGGCCAAATTTCCCAATGCGCCGCGCCTAAAATCTCTATGCGTAGAAAAACCTTGAGGCTGAGTTTGAGGGCCTTCCTAAAGTCCAAAGTGAGTGTAGGATAGCTCCTTGGAAAGCCTTGCCTGTCTAATTTCCAACCCAAGTGGAATTGATGAATTTGGTTTCCATTTCCCCCTCCAAAAATCCAATCTCCCAACACTACTTCCTGTGTGTGCAAAAAGTGGCAGAAAGGTCATTTTTGAGGTGTTTTTGACTCTTTAGGCAACCCATAACTTGTCAAAATTATTAGGTAATGTGTAGGCATGCATAAATTTTCATGAAAAATCCATAAATGCAATTTTTTCCTCCAAAGGAGCTGCCAATTATAAGCGCGCGCCAAGTGGCGCTACGCGTCGGGCAGGAAAATCTGTGTTTAGGCCAAAAAATTCAAAATTGACAAAATTTTTCCCAAATTTCTTGAAATTTGGGCTGAATTTCCACCATCAAGCACTATGCTAGGCCAAAGAAGCTTCGGCCAAAATTTAGAGTCTATCATGCCTTCTGCGACGTTTTAGTGCCCTCTTTAGCCTTGCCTTCAGGATCTTGATCCTCGCTTTGCAAACATGATTTCGCGCCCAATAATGGTTCTTCATGTGCCTGAGCATGTTATTTTCCTTGTTGGCCTTCTCCAATAGCTTCTCAATATGAATGTTGACCCTCTCAAGCCAAGTCTCTCTATCAGCCTCAATCTCCCGCTCAATGGGTGTCATCTCTATTTGGCTTCTCTGGGCAGCTTGCCAGTTCTCACAGATGTTTTGCAACTCCATGATTGTTTTCTGATTCTCCAACTATTTTTTCCACTGCTCCAAGTAGTTTATGATCCATTGGGATCTCTGCAACTTGACAGTCAATGTGTCAATCTTCTCTTTCCGCTTCTGAATGGCCTCCCTCAACTTTGAGCTTGGAGAGCTCAAATCCTCATCAATCAATATGAAATTAGTATCCTGGCCTCCTGAAGGGCCCTCATCCTGCATGGGCCTCTTACCTCTGTCCTATACCTATACCTGTGCTGTTGATGATGGAAATGAGACCCCTTCCACCTCAGGTGGAGATAGTACTCGTCGGGCTGCTGCAAATAATACTCTGGTGCCTCTCTGATAAGTAACAAACACTGGCACACTGATAGGCTCTGTCTTGTGACCTTCAGGCTGATGTGAAAGTTCACCTGGCTCATGAACAACCTCCGAAGGAACCTGAGGTGCTGTGAAGAAATCACGGGAAATGAAATCCTCCCATGAAATGCCCTGCAATCCAAGCTGATGTACAACCACGATCTTGATGAGTGCATAGTGATAAATACTGTTGTACTGCTGCTCGGGAGTTTTCTTCTGCACAAGCATGGTCATCCTCTCGATATTCCAGCACATGAAATAAGGTATGGTCATCATCCTCACTCTTATGAAATGCATCAATAACCTGATGTGGTATTCATAGAGGCGTGAGAATCGGCCCTCACAACTGAACTATCTGATAATGAGTTTCATCAGAGGCACATAGGATTCCTTCAGGAACCGGAATGGGAACACTCAGCTGAGCTGCCTCACAAATCTAGGCCTGATGTATGGTTCATAATGCACTTTGTCCACCTGCTGTATTTTGTTCCACTGTTCACCCACATTTGGTATCCCGGTTGCTTGAGAGATGGTTTCTAGTGTCAAAGTGAAATTTACACTAGCAAGAGTTACCTGACCATCATGTAAATGAAATACAAACAAATGAGCCAACTCCCGATGATGATGAATCCTAGCAATAATCTCACAATACTAATAGCATGACTGCTCTCAAAAACATGCTATGGAAAGTGGGTAAGCCTGCAATTGAGTCAATGAGGTGGGCTCTTCTCTCACATGTTTGCCACCTTTACGAGGCCTTCTAGGTGCATGTAGCTCAGTGGTAGAATCACTATCTCTGTCATATGATGTATCAGTGTCTGTCTCCATGATGTTTCAAGGTCTATGTTTGGCTTGTATGAGATGAAAATGAGAATTTGCTGTTTTTTTTTAGTTGCCAAATGTATGTCAAAGGGGAGGGACTATAGGAGATATAGGGCAGTGGGAAAAATGAAGTCTTGCCAAGTGGAATTTTCCTTTTTGAAAGCTTTGATTTGACAAACTTATGGACAAGGGACATCCACTTGACTATTTAGGAAACTTGGGGTTTGGGAATTTTTACAAGTGAAATGGGAAAGGGAAAGGGATAGGAGATGAAATGACTAGGGATAGGGATAATGGGACTTAGGAATGAGTGACTTTGAGGATGCAAGGGAATAGGGGATGAACAATAATGATAGGATTACAGTGGGGGAAGGAATAAACAAGGCGGGGAAATGGAGTATTTGGCACCACAATTAATTTTAAAACTTCAGTTTCAAAACCCTAAGGAGAAATTTTAAACAAGGGAATAGGGTTTAAAGTTTTGGCATTTCAAATTCTCATAATCCATCTCAATCACCACCAAACATTGTTTAATAGCAATGACAAAGTCTCATAACTTACTTGGAGCATAGGAGATTGATTCAATTTAAATTTTTGTGGAGCAATGGAAAAATTTTTGGTTGTCGGCCCTGTGCGCCGCGATCGTTGTATGTGCCGCGCCCATTCAGAAATGCACAGAGATGAGCGGCCCTATGGGCCGCGTTTGGCTTATGCGCCACGACCTCCACCCAGTGCACCGCGACAGTAAACTCACCCACAGTTTCGGCCTTCAAACACTGTTTCGCTTCTTCACTATTTCTTGACTTCAATCTTGTCTTTAGCTTGCAAATGGATTATTGAAACACAAAATATCTTTTATGCCATAGACTTTGATTTTTTTATTTGAAAAAACCCACTTTGGTAATGTTTGAACTTTGACACTTTTCACATAAACTCCGTTTTTGTTTCCTTTGTGATTTTTGGACTGATGATGAATCTCTTTTCTGTCTTTGCAGGGATAGCTGGCATGGGATCCTAGCAAAGGTGACCAGGGCTATGCCTGAAGAACTTTACAATTGAAAAAACTTTGAAAATTACATTGCATTTATTACAAACGGATAAAATAAGAATTTTTTCTTCAAAATAGAGTTTTGAAGAAAAATCATTATCAATTATTATGACGATGAAATTTTTGTGATGACAACTTATTTCAAACATCCCTCATGTGACTGCTGACATTATTAGTCATTTTGAAGACTAAATTAATGAAGCCCTAGACCTAATGAGACTAAAAACCCTAAAATGACTCTTTGCTAACCAAGAGACCAAAAATAGCTGTAAATTATTTTGATGAACAGACACGGACCAGTAGGTACATGACATGAGGGATATGAGTGACAAGACCCTACCGTCAGATGATCCATGCTCCTAATGGAATGCAACTGACTAAACTTAATGAGACACCTAAAATGAAATGCAACAAGAGAAATTTGATCTCTGACGGAGGGATGAAGATACCGACTCTAACAGACCCAACCCAAAAACCAACCAAACAAATCATTTTAAACCCCCTTTGTGCTTCATAACTAGCCTAACATCCCATTTGAGCTCTAAAGATATATCATTCTTTGTTTTATTGGAGAGATCCCTCTCCGAGTCCAGGAGGGCTAGATCCTAGGGCCCCAAAGTGGTTCTGATGTTGTCTTATCTTTTGGTATTGCCAAATCTGCCAAAACATAGGAACCCCAACATAATGGTGACTCCGCTGGGGAATAAAGACCAATCAGCATGATTTGGTAAATCACTGTGGTGGACAATAAAATCTTGAATCATCCACCTGGCGACTCCATAGTTCCTAAATGATTAAAGACTACACTGGTGATTAGTAGGCCGCTGATTATCCGTGTTTTCAAAAGACTCCACTGGGAGACCATGTCGTAGTGCAACATCATCCATGCTAAAGAACAACTCACCTCACTAATGGAAGATTCTGAGAAGTTTGCAGAAATGCATCCTAGTTTCATAGCAGAGTGTCGTGTTGTAATGTCAAGTGGCTTGACAGAGCTGGAGGTGGAGGACCTTCTAGGGGCTATTCTTCTCAGCTCAAAATTCAAACCCATGCTGAGGAAATATTTCTTAGAATTGGTGGTTGAAAGATATGAAGCTGAGATTGAATTCCTAAACTCACAAGAAAAATCATATCAGTTCAGAGACCCGAGAGGCTTTTTGGAAAGTCTCCCTCCTAAAAAAGAAGAAATTCCACTGCCTTTTGAAATACAAGAAGAAGGTGATTGGGCTTTCATGAGCCACACTAAAGACGCAGTGGAAGACACAGTAATCAAAGCTGCCTAGGATACAGACAGCCTACCAGTCATGGCAGGCCAGAAAGAAGAAAGTGTACATCATGTGTTCGTTGATCCTATGGCAGATTATATAATGGTCCTATTTAGCACAAATTCACCAGAATTGATCTTACGTCAGGGCCAGTTTCATCAGGAGTGGTCATGATCCAGATTTATGCAGGAACGCAACAGAATCAACATATAACCATAAATACAGAGATGCAGCGGAAATAACACTTCACTTCATTAATATCAAAGAACTGAATTTTTCTTACAGATAGAATGGAAAAAAAACTAGCTAGGGCACTGGTAGCTATCTCTGAGAAGAGATGTGGCAGCTATAGGCCTCTGAACTGAGTTACAATGAGGCTCGAGGGCCTATTTATTATTGAGAAACAATGGAGAACCCTAAACATCCCAAAAACCTAACCCTAGGAGATGAAGCGCCAAAACTATGGGCCCCGTTTTGGGTAAATTGGTGTTTCAACTTCCCAGGGACGTAACTTTGGCATACTATCTCCGTTTGACGCACATGATACATCATTAGAAAGCTCTATCCGAGGAATAAAACTTTCAAGAAAAATTTGATGATCAAATTCGTTGGTAAAATGATACCCAAAAACGTCGTTTAGGGCCTCAAAACGGCTCCGGAAGTTCAGGACCCGAAAAACTGCTAAAAATAGTAAGTTGTGCCAAAACTGAAAAACTGAAAGAGACAATGGTGGGGGCCCAAGTGGAATAGGCGGGTGGCCACCAATATCCACCTGGATCATTCCTCCCCCCTTAGGAAGCAATGGTCCCCATTGTGTTAAGTTCCTCCATGAGATGAGGAAATTTTTGCTGAACTTGGTCCCTGGTGAACCACTTTCCTTGGTGCAGGAGTTGGCCAGCTTTGACAACCCGATATAGTTGGATCTTCTGCTGGCGAGTGTTCTTGATTTGCATGTCCATGATACAATTTGTGGTGGCCTGTTCCATGCAGTCTGGATTTAACTCTGTTGGTGTGAGTTGTTCTGCAATGTCCGAGGTGTCCAGTAGAGGTGGGAAGTAAGGACGAAGGCGATCCACATTGAAGACTGGGTGTAGACCAAGGAATGGTGGAATACTAAGCTCAAAAGCATTGTTCCCTACAGCCTTGGTGATGGTGTACGGCCCGTATCGGAGCGGGCGAAGCTTGCGGTGAGGTCCAGTGAGGCGCTCCTTCTACAAATGCAACCATACTTTGTCGCCCACCTGGAAGTTGTGTGGCACCCGGTGTTGATCATGGCGCTGCTTGTACTTCACATTGGCTCTGTCCAATATATCATGAACCTGTTGGCAGATGTGTTGAATGCGCTCGATGAAGCTACTTGCTTTGTCAACTTCAGACTGGATGTGCGCTGAATCGGCCTAAGCGGCTGCAAATGGCATGGCTACGTCAATGGGACATAGTGGCTGGAATCCCAAGCCCACCGAAAGGGGCTATGGCCGATTGAACTGGGGAGAGCCCAGTTATAACTATGTTGTACATAGGGGAGGCTCTCGTCCCATGTGCGGGGATGCTTTGAATTGTACATGCGCAGAATGTGTACAATCATTCTGTTGACGACCTCTGTCTGGCCATCTGTTTGGGGATGGAAAGCTGTGGACTTGGTGAGCTTTGTGTCCAACATTGACCAGAGGTTGGACCAAAATGTGCTAAGGAACCTGCTATCTCGATCTGATATGATAGACTGTGGGATCCCAAAGTGCACCCATACTCGTTCAAAGAAGAGTTTAGCAGTAGCTTCTGCTGTGATATTCTTCTTACAGGCCGCCATAATGGCCATCTTCGAGAATCTATCAACGACCACGAAAACACAGTCATTGCCATTCTTAGTAGAGGGCAAGCCCGACATGTAATCCATGGAGATGGATTCCCAAGGTAGACTAGGGGTAGGTAGTGGAGTATATAGGCCTTGCTTCTTGATGGTCGGTTTGGCAATGGCACAAGTAGTGCAGGATCTGATGTGCTTCTCGACATCCTTTCGAAGGTTCGGCCAATAGAAATACTTCTGTAGTATTGCTACTGTTTTCTCGACCCCGAAATGCCCAGCGACTCGACTGTAGTGTGCTTCCCATATCATATTGGCACGCTCGCTTGAAGGAACACAAAGGTGTCCCAGGTGACATAAAAGTGCATCTTGGAGGTGAAAATTTGGAACTTGCGTGCCCCCAAGAGTGCCTTGTAAGTGTGGCCGAATTCTGGGTCACTCTCATAGAGAAGCGGCCAATCAGAAGTCTCGTGCCCACAAGAGTTGAGCACGGTGGTGAGCGCCACGATCGGTGGTCGGCTGAGGCAGTCCGCAACATTATTGGTGCTACCCTTCTTGTACTTGATGTTCAAATGAAACTGTTGCAGATATGTGGACCACTTCTGATGGCGATCATTCTGCAACTTCCCTTGTGTCTGTATGAACTGCAGGGGCCGGTGGTCTGTGTGGATGATTGTTTCCTTCCCCAAAATGTAATGCTTCCATTGTCGACAAGCTTGCACAATGAAATACATTTCTTTGTCATAAGTGGGATACTTGCGAACTGTGTCAGACAATGTCTCACTGTGATATGCCACTGGATGTCCCTGTTGAGTAAGAACTGCCCCAATAGCATAGTCAGAGGCATCTGTCTCGATCTCAAATGGCTACTGCAAGTCTGGTAAGGTGAGCACTGGGGCAGAACAGAGGCAATTTTTCAATTCTTTGAACGCCTTCTGTTGAGGTTCCGACCAAAAGAATTTTGCTCTCGCTCCTCCTTTGGTGACTTGACTCAAGGGCCAAGTGATATGAGAGAATCCCAACACGACTCTACGGTAGAAATTAGCAAGACCCAGAAAGCTGCGAAGCTCTGTTATAGTAGTCGGGGCTGGCCAATCCCGAATGACTTGGATCTTGGCTGGATCCACATGCACCCCCCCTTTCATCAATAATGTATCCCAGATATTGAACCTGGGTCATGCCAAACGTGCACTTCTCCAAATTGGCACACAACTTGTGTTGCCGCAGTGTTTGGAGGACTTTTCGGATGTGGTGAAGGTGCTCTTCCCAAGTCTTGCTGAAGATCATAATGTCATCCAAGTACACCACTACAAATGAGTTGGTGAATGGCTGCAAGATGTCGTCCATCATCCTCATGAAGGTTGCGGGAGCATTCGTCAACCCGAAAGGCATGACCAGCCATTCAAAAAGGCCTTCCTTGGCTTTGAAGGCAGCCTTCCACACATCAGAGGGTTCAATTGGTACCTGGTGATACCCAGACTTCAGGTCGATCTTAATGAAATATTTTGCACCTTGGAGTTGGTCCAGAAGGTCATCAATCCGTGGGATTGGGTACCTATTCCGGACAGTGATCTTGTTCAGCGCCCGATAGTCAATACAGAGTCTCCACGCCCCATCCTTCTTCTGTACCAACACGATCGGGCTCCCACAGGGCGATGAACTTGGTCTGATGTGACCTTTCTGCAACAGCTCCTGAATCTGCCTCTTGATTTCATCATTTTCCAGAACAGAGCGTCGATAGATCGGTCCATTGGGTAGTGGCGCACCTGGGGTCAGATCAATCGGGTGCTTGACCTGGCAGTGCAGAGGAACCCCTGTGGGCGAGGTGAAGATGTCCCCGTACTCCTCCACGACCTTATCCATTTGTTGTTGTCGTGCAGAGGGGCCCTGTCTGGAGGTCGTGGCCACAGTCTTCTTCTTGCCCCGGGGGCGGATCATCAGGAAAACGAATTTCCTGGTTTGGGAAATGAGCTTACTACATTGTTTTGCAGTAACCAAAGAGATAGTCGTAGGAGGTGGTACCTCTGGTATCCTGTACAACTTATTTCCCAAAGTAATAATAACAGCACGAGGTCGAGACTCATACACAACATGACGCTTCCACAAGTATGGTTGTCCTAATAATACATCAAAAACATCAATAGGAGCAACGTCACATAATACCTCATCCGTGAAGGGCTTGATGCTATAGGGAAGGCGGCACTGCTGGCTGACGCGGAGATCTCGTCCTTGGTGAAGCCACTCGATGGTGTATGGATGTGGGTGAGCTGTGGTCGGCAAGCCCAACCGCTTCACGGCGTCTGCTGAAATGAGGTTCTTTTGGCTCCCATTGTCGACAATGAACTGTATAGGGGAGCCCTTTACCCACATCTGGGAGTGGAAGAGACGTTCCTCCTCCTCTGGATCTTCCGGTTCCTCCTTTTGGACCTTTGTAGTGGCAACAGTGGCGTTGGGCTCCGCATCAATAATATGTTTCCCTTTTTCATTCCCCTTTTCAGGTTCTGATTCGGAGTCAGAGCATGCATCTGACTCAGAAGCCCTCATCTCGGCCACTAGCGATTGCTTGGCCCGACACTCACTTGTGTTGTGAGTGGAGCTCTTATGGAACTCACACCACTTTCCCGTGTCCTTCTTTGGCTTTACGGTGTTGTTCTTTTCTTGTGGCTTTGACGGGTTGTCTTTAGCCGCCATGACTTGGCTCTGTCCTTTGTTCTGCGGTTTGGAAGCACCTTTTCCTTGCTTTTGATTCGCAGATCCAAAGTCTCGCTTCTTCTGTTTGAATTTCTGCTCAATCTTGGCAGCATACCGGTATGCCGTACCAAGCGAGGAGATGTCGAGGAACTCCATTTCCTTGAATGTATCTGTGCAGACAACTGCGATACTTTAGCACCAAATGTTTCTCTGAATCTTTGATACCCAACTTTGTGCGCAGGGTATGGAACAGATTCGTCAGCTCGTGCACATCTTGATCCCTTTGTTGTCGCAGCGTGGTCCATTGTATGTACTTGTCCTCATAGCTCCCCACAGGATAGTACCGTTCCTTGACGGCGTCTCGGAAATAATTCCAAGTTGGTACGGCCGAGAACAGAGAGGGTTCTGTCTGGTCCTTGTTCTCACAGTAGGTTTCCCACCAGTCCTTAACATGGGGGGTAGCTTTGAGGAGTGCAAAAATAATCTTCTCCCGGTCTGAAAAGTCATGAACAGAGAAAGATCCTTCTAATAGATTCAACCATCTATCTACGGCATCTGCGTCTATTTGACCCTCAAATATGGGAATGTCAAAATTTACTTGTACCTTAAAAGGAGTCGCAACTCCAGAGTGGCTACTGGATGCAGATGCGCCGCCGGTGGGCAGCCGTTGAAGGATCTGAGCAAAGTTATCCATCATTGCGTTCCTTTGTTTTTCAAGGGCCTCCTCGAGCAATATTTTGATAGGATCTCCTGCTCCCTCATCTTTCTTTTCGTCCCCCATGGGCGTCCGTCGAGGTTTGCGAGGCCGATCTTGCAAAGGTTCCACCAGATCAAGCCCTAGCTCCTTATACCCCGACCTCGTTGGGGACATGCAAAGAAGGATCGAGAAAAAGCAGACCGCTCTGATACCACTGATCCGGATTTATGCAGGAACGCAACAGAATAAGCATATAAACATAAATACAGAGATGCAGTGGAAATAACACTTCACTTCATTAATATCAAAGAACTGAAATTTGCTTACAGACAGAATGGAAATAAAACTAGCTAGGGCGCTGGTAGCTATCTCTGAGAAGAGATGTGGCGGCTACAGGCCTCTGAACTGAGTTATAATGAGGCTCGAGGGCCTATTTATTATTGAGAAACAATGGAGAACTCTAAACATCCAAAAACCTAACCCTAGGAGATGAAGCGCCAAAACTATGGGCCCCGTTTGGGTAAATTGGTGTTTCAACTTCCCAGGGACGTAACTTTGGCATACTATCTCCGTTTGATGCACATGATACATCATTAGAAATCTCTATCCGAGGAATACAACTTTCGGGACAAATTTGATGATCAAATTCATTGGTAAAATGATACCCAAAAAACGTCGTTTAGGGCCTCAAAACGGCTCCGAAATTTCAGGACCTGAAAAAATGCTAAAAATAGTAAGTTATGCCGAAACTGAAAAACTGAAAGAGACAATGGTGGGGGCCCAAGTGGAATAGGCAGGTGGCCACCAATATCCACCTGGATCAGGTCACTACTGATGATGACCTCAGTTTTGAAGAACCACAGGCAGAGCACCCTGTGGTTGTCTCTGATGAGCAGTTAGTGCTTATATCCTTTTTCGTTGCTGCTTGACTAGCTGCACTAGCATTATTGTATCACCTAGAAGCATAAGAGATTTCCAGGTTAGATTAAAGTAGGTAGGAAAGATCAATAAAGCTCAGCTGTGAGCATGTAGTTAGTTGTTTTTAATTTCTAGAAAGTCCAGCAAGCCAGACAGCCTAATCCTGGCTTGACTGTTTTTCAATTTTTGTCTTAGAATGTAGTGAAGAAATATGCTAGACAGTTTAATCCTGGCAGGTACTAGTTTAGGTAGAGAAACTATGAGGCCAACAGTCTAATCTGGTCTCATGGAGTAATAAGGGTAGAGGTAGAATAGGTTTATTTTCCTGCTTGTAAAAAATTGATGATGTAAAGGGTCTGCAAGTCCAAATGCACCTAGAAGAAAAAATGTTAGGACTATAGTGTGGGTAGGTAGTTGTTGGGAGAAAGTTTTCTACTGATCTGATATCTTCATGATTTGTGGCAGCTGATCCAAGAAAGAAAATGGATGGGTCAAGTACCAGGCATCTGGCTTACACCAAAGATCACTTTCTGGATTCCTGATTCCTTCAAGAAGAAGCCATCCCCATGTGGAGCCACTGTTAGTCCCCTATAAATTTTTTGACAAGAAAACAGGGGGCTAAAATTTTTTTCAGCCTTCAACGAATGCATTTCCCTCTGAAAACACATCATCCTTGAAGCCTCCTTATTCCCTTGTCCTTTGATAAATCCCCACTGCTGTTTCCAGTTATAAAGCCTCTCTGTTTGTGAAGAAATGCCCAAAAGGCCTCCTTTTTCCCCTTATATCATCCCTTCTAAGCCCTTGTTTTCATCTTTGTCTTCCCTTTCTAAATTCCCCACTTACCCTCTAAATCCTCCCAAAATTCCCTTTAAATCCTACAAGCTCCCCTTGTTTGGCACGATTTCCCCTTTTTCCCCCTACCGTTACCCTTTCCCAACCTCAAAATGCATTAAAAGGGGCAAAAACCCACTTTTCACTTTATATTAAGGCCTAGCCCCTTTCGGCCTAGCCCCTTAACCACTTCCCTACATTCCCAAGCACCGGAACCAGGCGCTAAGGTCTCAAGCGCTTATCGCAATCGCAACTGTCGGGCGAGCACATCTCTGTGTTAGCTTAATTTTTCTGATGCGATTGGGTGTTGGTCTATAGACCTCCGCCGAAATCTCCACCGTTGATCTACCACTTTGATCCAACGGCCCAACGTTGATCGCCCTCCTGCTCCAATCGCAATCACAATTGTCAATTGCTGCCACTTTCCGCCCTCTGCGATTTCGATCTCCCGATTATAATATCTGCTGTTGATCTACCACTTTGATCCAACGGCCCGATGCTGATCGCACTCCCGCTCCAATCGCAATCACAATTGTCAATCGCTGCCACTTTCCGCCCTCTACGATTGCGATCTCCTGAATACAATCTCCACCATTGATCCATAATTTGATCCAACGGCTCAGCGCTAATCGCATCATCACTCCGTCGCCCCTCTCCATCTCCCTCCAATTGAATGTGGGCCGTTGATTTGGTCCCCGGATCCAACGGCCAGTGCTCAATCGCGCCATCGCAATCGCGGAGTTTTAAAGCGTCACCCCCATTGCCCCCGATTGCGATCCACTGATTCGATCTTGGCCATCCATTTCTTCAGATCTGACGGCTTGGATCTAATCACGCCCCCCCATCAGTTCTCTTCATCGAAGCCCCTATTAACTTCAACTTTCAATCTCCGCCATCGATCTCCTCTTGAGATCCGACGGTCCTAAATGAATCGCCCTCCACCCACGCCGGGTCCCACCATCCAAAGGCTCCACATTGCTTGTTTTTCATCATTTCCCTTTGTAAATTCCCCAAGCGTTAGGCTTTGGGTTTACGCTAATGAATTATTTCTTCGCCTAACTGCAGTGATTGTTTCTGCGCCTCCACCATTTCCACCGTTCCTCCAGCCTCCACAGCAAATCTTCCGCCACCATCCCCGGATTCTATAATTGATTTAATTTATTGTGCAGGGGTTGCAAAGAGGCCACTTTAGCATCGGCCAGTGTTACAACAGTAGAGATTTAAAGGTTGATTAAATCCCGTAATGGAATACTTAACTCTTTAATCCTGATTCATAGGACTCAAGACACAGTTTGAAGACCAAATGCACATGCAACAAGCCATATCTGTGTTAATGTTAGCAGAGCACCATTTCTCCAAAAGGACACCTTCCTACAGAAGTCTCCATGCCTCCTCGAGCCCTTAAACATATTTTACAGACAGAGGCTTCTTTAAGACTGTATAGACAATAGTTATGGAGGTATGGAAAGACCTGCAGATTTTCTATCCCTGTCATTTATTCCGGAAGGCTAGCACAGAGTTCCAAACAGCCAGAAGGACTTCAAAAAACATCCACGGTCAATATTGGCCTGATAGAGCCTCCCAGACCATACAAAATTACTTACAACGATGCAGATTGCCATTAAGCGGAGTGGGCATGAACTCTTTCTCCACTCTGTCTTAATGAGATCCATTTAATGAATATCTTCTACTCATGTTATTCTCTTCTCCTATAAGAATCCCCGAGAACATATTGTAAATGTTGTTGTTCGGTTGTGACCGTTGTAGTTGTAGGGATTAATTTTGACTATTAGAACAATCTTGGGAGGGAGTAGTATAGTAGTTTGTAATGTAGTAGGCTGGGAGGAGAAAGTTTGGTCTGTAATAGCCATTGAGCTTAGTGTATGTGACTAGTTTTGCATCAATTAATCAAGCACATTTCTTTGGATCCTGGTCTATTGCTACGGGTGATGTTTTCTTATCTTATTGTTTTATTACATTTTCATGCTGTTCATTGGTCTTCTGGGCTCGCATCAGAAACATGGCATAGGATTTACCCTGGTTAGGTACCCTATGTCACTGCTCTCCTTGCCTTCAATGTTTTCTGCTAAATGTGTTATCTAAGAGTAAATTCAGCTAATTTAACCAGTGTAGTGGTTCCATATGCTGCTAGCTGATGTATGAATTTGGGGTTTGCTGCTTGGATGTTCTTGCTGGTGTCAAAGCATTGAAGGTTCAAAGTCCTTCTCTGATCTATAGACCCTGGCTCTGTTAAACTTATCTCTGTTCTATCTTGGAGTATGCTAAAGCTGATCTGGAGTTAAATGACCTCTAGTCCGATCTATAAGCTGCCCCTTTTTCCCTCCATTGAAAGCTGCCTTTGAGTATGTCCAAGCAGTTCTGGAGTTAAATGACCTCTGACCTGATCTATAGACAGAAATTGGGCTGCTTTCCTTCTCTCACTTTCACTCTTTAATGTTCCATTCCATCATCTATCTAAAAATATCCTTTAGTGTAGATGACTTGCCCTCTGAAAGCCTTGGCTATTTGTTTTCATGTAATTACATTTCATGACTCCATAGCCCAATGGATGGTACATTATTAAACTTTTCTCTTTTTCTTAAACATCCTGTTGCTTTGTTCCTTTCCTTCCATTACTTTCTTAGTTTAATATGATCTCATGACCCAACCTAGCAACCAACCAACCAAATCATTTTAAACCCCCTTTGTGCTTCATAACTAGCCTAACATCCCATTTGAGATCTAAAGATATATCATTCTTTGTTTTATTGGAGAGATCCCTCTCCGGGTCCAGGAGGGCTAGATCCTAAGGCCCCAAAGTGGTTTTGATGTTGTCTTATCTTTTGGTATTGCCAAATCTGCCAAAAAATAGGAACCCCAACAGTGTATTCACTTCAAAAGTTTCACCACTACCTACTAGGAGGTATGTTTAAGTTTTTCACAGACCATTCAACTTTAAAGTACCTAGTTAACAAACTGGTCTTAGAGGGAAGAATCTGCAGATGGCTTCTACCGTTTCAAGAATTCACCTTCGAGGTGATTGTGAAACCCGAGAGGTTGAACGTCAGACCTGACCACTTTTCCAGGTTAGAAAACAGAGAAAATGGCGGATCTCTGGATGATCAGTTGCCAGATGCTGATATTTTTAGAGTAGAAGCCATCCCAGACCACTTAGATCAGATAGAAACCTATCTGAAAACAGGAAAATTCCCAAATGAATATACAACATCCCAGAAAATACATATAGTATACTAAGTAGCAGAGTATCAGCTAATAGCGGGACACCTGTATAAGATGGGGTTAGACCAAATCTTGTGAAGATGCATCCTGGATCATGAGAGGGAAAGCATACTGTGGAAATGCCACTGTGGAGTTGCGGGAGGGCATGTCGGAGCAAAACCAACGGCGAGGAAAATACTGCAGGCAGGCTTATGGTGGCCGATAGTACACATGGATAGTAAGGACTTTGTAAAAAAATGTGATGTGTGTCAGAGGACGAGATTTCCATCACACAAAGACGAGCTACCACTTCACCCTGTAAAAGCATTGTAGCTGTTTGAAAAGTGGGTTGTTGATTTTATAGGACCAATTACACCTGTCACAAGGCACTCACAGGCCCGATATATCATAACTTCCACATACTATTTGACTAGGTGGGCAGAGGCGATACCAGTAAAGTATTGTACAGTCGAAACAACATCTTGATTCATATTTGAAAATATCATCAGCAGGTTGGGTTGCCCGAGAAGTTTGACAAGCGATCAAGGTACGTGTTAGGGTCCCGTGATTTAGCAGATTGGTAGACCAAATGCACAGGGTAACATCAAACCAGTCTTTGGAGTCTTAGGACCTAGCCTTCTTGGACTCAAAGAGGGCTCTCTCTATTATGCGAAGGATGTGAACTTTTTCACTTTAAGTGTTTGATTTTAGGCTAGTTGTTACTAGTGTAGGTTTGTTGTATATTTTGGTTGGGGTAAGATGATAAAGTAGGATAGGTGGAGTGAGAATTTATCAAATCAATTGGGCTATGGAGTCTATGAAGTAATTGATATCTCAATAATGAATCAGGGTACATCACAGGGCAAATCTAGTGTAGTTAATGGATCTTTAAAGTTTATGTGTGAGGTGAAATAAACATTAAGTTTGGGAACCAAGGTAGGGCAAAGGGCAGTTAAGAATCCTTTGTCAAATACCTATGAATAGAGAGGTCTTGAATACTGATAAGAAAAATATACTAGTCATGAGGTAGGGCACACCATTTACTCAATAACAATACTTTTAAACAAATACACATTCAAGATATACAATCCAGTGGAGAAAATGAAGTAAGACAACTTATCTAACTTCAATGATTCTACTTTCAAGATTTGAAAACATATGAGAAACGAATAGCATTAATAAATGAAGAGGGAACTCCTAAACATCATTCATTAAACTATAAATAATTTTGAAGCAAACTGATAAGCATATACAAAGGGAAAGATCGAAACAAGACCTCTCTGGCTTAACATAATCAATCAATACATCAAAGAGAGATTTCAAGACAGAGTTTAGATAGAATAAAACAAGCAAGGATCACCGTGAATCATGTTTGTAAACTAGCATATTAATCCAATAATGAAATAGACAAGCTTAGGTGGGCCTAAGGAGAAACTAAGAATTCCTTAAACTAACCCATCAGAAGAAAACATGAAGACAATAGCAAACAGGAGGTCTGAGGTGCCTTAAACAACATTTATCATCCTATACTCTTCCGAGCTATTGCAATATAGAAAGATGAACATATGAAAAACAAGAAAAACATGAACAAATAAGAGATACTTCACCATTAACTAAACTCAGGAATATTGCAAGCAAGCCTTCATCATTATCAACCAAGGAAAATCATCCACAAGCTCCACAACACTAGATTGTTCTTCAACTTCCACAAACCATTTATTGCTCTTAAACACATCAAAAGCCAAATATTACAATGAATCCAATTTCCTTATATAACTAGAAAGGAGGAGGAAAGCCTAATAGAGCATCTAGAATTCTATTGTCTAATCAGAAGTATCTATATTGTCCTTGAGGCCTTGCAAGGCCCAAGGCACAAAAATATCTAAAATAAATATCTTTCCGACCATTTTTAGCAATTAAATTGACCTTTAGGCTCTGTCAAGCCTACAAAAACTTTCCAAATGCACATTCTGAATTTTCAACCACAGGAGCATAGCACTGTGTGTCAAATTTGAATTGGCATGCCAGGAGAGCAGCACAGGAACAAAAAAAATGGGTCTTATTACAACCATGTTTTGAAGGCCTTCCTGATGTCGAATAAGGCTCCATGATGGCTTTTTGGAAAGACCTTGAAGTCTAATTTCCATATAAATCCTTGGTTTTCTGATCTGACCTCTACAACCTGTCCAAAAAGTGAAAATTCCAAGACTGGTAGGAGCGCAACACATGCTCTGAAAAGTGGGCAGAATGGTGAAAAAATGAGTGTTTGTGACCCTTTTGGGGGACCAAAATAGCTCCAAATGAGCTGAAAACTGGTGAGAATGCTCCTCTCATGATTAGGAATCGAAAAATGCAAGGCTCGTCTCCTAAAGATGCCCTGAAAAAGAGTGTAGCACCAGGTGTGTTGCGTTCCTAGCCTCAAAATTTGCAAAAAAAAAAAAACTTGTTCAATTTCTCCCAAATTTGGTAGATAGGTGTCTCATGGGTCCTAAGAGACCTGTAGAGAATCTTGAGCCAAAATTCCAAGGCTAGCTTGGTCCTTTTCTTCCTTTAGTGCTTGGATCTCAATTTTGGCCCTTTTGAGTTCTTGCCTTGCAAATTTTTCTCTTTGAGAATAATGCTTAGCCATCCTTCTTTGTAGATCCAAGTCTCTATTGGCCTTCTCAAACTTGGCCTCAAGGTGTGTGTTAGCCCTCTCAAGCCATGATTCCCTATCATGTTCAATTTCTAGTGCAAGGAGTTCTTGGAGAGAAAGTTGTTCTGCTTGGGTTAATTCTTCTTCTCTCTGTTTTGCCAATGTTTTCCCAAGACCCATAGTTCTAGGTCTCCTTCTAGTTTGACCCTCCTCATCACTACTCTCCTCATAAGTGCCCATGAATTCTGGCAACTTCACCTGTGCCTTTTGAGCCTCTTTTCGGTACTTGAGTGTTCTTGTTTCGTGGATGGCTTGTTGGGAACTCATTTGCTTGTTTTGAATTTGATAAAAGTGAATGACATCCTTTGCTCTTTCTAATTCAGTCTCCAAGTCCTTGATTTGTGCATTCCTATCTTGGAGGAGGGAGTTTTAAATTCTTGTTTCCTTCTCATCATCACTATCTATGTGAATGAGTTCAAACTCTCTTTCTTTTTCATGATCTTCCTCTTCTTCTTTCACTTTTTGCTTACCTTTGTCCAATGGTTGAGCTGAAGTAGATGGCAAGGTCCCTTGCCTCTTAGAGGTAGAAAACACTTGCTTTGATCCTCTTTGGTAAGTGAAAGTATTGGTTTTAACATGTTTCACTTGAATACCTTGATCATTGGTGACTTTAGGGCTGTTTGTATTCTCATTGATTATTTTTGTATGTGTGTCTTCCTCACTTTTCCCTTGACTGCCTTTTTGAGTGACATTTTCACTTTCTCTCATGCTAGCATCACTTCCAAGATCTTCATCATTTTTATATTATTTCATGTCCTCTAAATTTTAATGGTTAGAGATGTCCTCATCATCTTGGCTGGCTTCTTCTTCACTTTTCTCTTGACTACCTTCTTGAGAGGCATTTTCACTTTCTCCCATGCTAGCATATTTTTCAAGATTTTCATGATTGTCATCCTCTGTATTTGCAATACTAGAAGTGTCCTCATCATTGCTTTGTACATATGTATATTTATGACTATCCTCGTCTTCATGATTTGGCCCACTGTCCTTATTTTCAAACTCTACCTCTTCTTGACTGCTAACATTTTCTGTGGGGTCACTGTTAGAGGTATCTTCATTGTTTTCTTCATATTTGCTATTTCTACTGTATTTTCCCTCAGAATTTGTTTCTTCATTATCACCACTTTGTTCATGAGCACTTTCATGATATTCTTCTTCACCATGGCTGTCATTTTCTACCTCATTATGTGTGTCTATACCCACACTGATTTTTCCATTGTTTTCACTTTGAAACTTTGCCTCTTCTTGACTGCTATATTCACCTTAATTATTGCTGCTTTTACCATTGTCACTTTGCTCAATGTTTTCTTCTTTACCTTCATTATTTTGATCATCAAATTCTGCCTCTGTATTTGGGCTGTCCTTTACTTCCTCATCCTCATTTAGCTCACTGTCTCTGCCTTCTTGTCCACTTTTTGTTTCACTGCCTTTGTCACTACTTTCTTCTTCATTAACACTTTCTTCTTGGTATTCTTCCTCATCACTTTTTTCATGAATTCCATGTTCATCTTGGTCACTGTCTTCTTCCTCTTTGTCATCACTATGTTCTTTGTCACCTTCTTCATCATTTTGCCCACTTCTTTTGTCACTGTCTTCTTTACTGCTTTCATCTGCCTCCTCTTCATTGTCTTTGGTATCTTCTTCATCATTTTCACTTTCTTCACTTTCATTTTCCTCCTCTTCATCACTTTTTTCTTCTCCTTGACTGTCATTTTCTTTCTGACTGCCATGTTCTGCCTTGTCACTGCTTTCTTCATGTTCTGAGGACTTAGGGGGAGGTGAGAGAGGGAGGTTTGTTTGGGGAGAGGATTCATGTGAAGAGGATGAATCATGGTCAGTGGAGGGTGATGGAGGTGTGGGATGAGGAATTTGAGATGATGATGGTAAACTTTGCAGAGGAAGAGCTTGTGGGTTTGTGAAAACACCATGGGCGATGAAAAATTCCCATGGGATGCCTTGTTTCTCCAATTGGTGTAAGACAATCATTTTGATGAGGGAATGGTGGAGAATACTTGACATTTGTTGGGAGGGAGGCCTTTTTTGCACAATGGATGACATTTTCTCAATACTCTTACAAAGGTAGTAGGGAAAATGGAGCAGCTTGGCTTTAGTAAAATGCATGAGTAGTCTTATGTGGTAGGAGTAGACTCTAGAAAACCTACCCTCACAGGTGAAGTATTTCATAATGATGTTCATCAAAGGATCATATCTGTCCAAAAAATGAGGAAAAGGGAAAATGGTCTTACAATCAGCTTGGAAACTTGGTTTTAAGAAGGGATGATAATGGCTTAGGTCTAGTTACACCTGTTTGAACCATTTATCCCCCATGCAGGGTATCCCAGTGGCCATAGAGATTTCATTGGTAGTCAGCTCAAAATTCACTCTAGCTAGATGTACATGGTGGTCATGGAGGTTAAGGAAAAAAAATTTGGTCAATTGAGGGTGACTTTGAACTCCCTGCACTTTCTCACATAACTCATAGCATCCTACTTCTTGGAAATATGAAACTATGGTAGGAGAGGCTGTCAATTATTTAATGTTTATAGGCTCAAATCTATTTGCTTTTCCACCCTTCCTATGCTATTCTCTAGGCCTGTGACTTGCCTCACCACTTTCAACACTGCCTTCTCTAGGCATTTTTCTCCTCAATGTGCTTGCATTGTGTGGATGGATAGGTGTTTTCAAATTATCTATGTCTGCAAACAAGGGGACCTTACTTTATTTCTTGGCTTTTGTCAACTTCCCTTTAAGCTTTCCCTCCACACTTCTCTATATTTTACCTTTAAAAAATATTTTTAAAAGATAGGTAAAAACTCTAAATACCTCTCAAATCTCTTTAGCTAGAGCAAAGGGTCACAAGAGCGTAGCACAGGCCAATCGAGCATCTTCTGCATGAGTGGTTGGGCAGCTCCTGAACGTGTAGGAGCACAGCAGGTCACCCCTACATGATCTCTCGGGTGCCTCTGAATGCGGGGTTGGGCAGTTCCTGAACGCATAAGAGCGCAACACCCTTTGCACATTGCCAGAAATTTCTGCACGGGCTAGTCAGGTCCCTTCTAGGAAAATATTGAATGCGTATGAGCATAGTGCAGGCAAGGCGTGAATGGACAGCTGGGCACCTCTGCACGCAGTGTCAGGTGGGCTCTCGGGCAGTCTTGAATGCACAGGAGTGCAACACACCTCTACACGACCTTTCAAGTGCCTTTCGGGTGGTCCTGAATGCACGGGAGCGTAGCACACCATTTCAGGAATGCAACACACAATAGAAATTTGCACGGAGAGTCTCTACAGGAGTGCAGCACAGCTCAACAAGAGTGTAGCGCAGAGAATGTTTGCCCGAAAACTCTGTCAAAAACCTCTGAGAATTATGAATTCTGCGCTTTGGGAGTTTTCCTCACTTTTTGCATATGACAAAATGAATTTAAATGATAAAAAAAGTATTTTATTACCCTTGGGAGAAATAATTTTGGGGTAAAACCCACTTTTCTAATGTTTTTTTTCCTTCAAATGGACTTTTTACCTTCACCGACATCTCTTTTTCTCTTTCGTGCAGGAGATGACCTTAAGAAAAAAATGACCTCTGTTGGAGGTTTCCAAACACACCTTCTTTCCTTTGGCCACTTTTGTTTATTGCAGGTTCCATAATACATTGTTTTGTTTTCTTTGTCACTCTTTGAAATTTTGGCAGTTTTAGTCATTTACTCAGTAAACTGATGATCTTCTTGGTTTCTCCATTTTGACATTTTCAACCTTTGATCTCTTTATTTGACCATTTTGATGGAAATTGACTATATTGGAGAGTTCTGTCTTCTTCACAAAACTCTATGAAGTTCCCAGGTAAACTGAGAATGCATTGGCTGGGGCCATACCATGTAATTGAAATTTGAGATTCAGGAGTAGTTCAGTTAGCACAACTGGACGACCAAATACTACTAGGATGGTTGAACGGTGCACACTTGAAGCCCTATCACGAGTAAGTTCTAAATTTCAAATTTCAAATAACTCTCGCAACCGAGAGGAGTCAGTAGGGTAGATTAGCATAGATAGAGTCAATAACTCTCTCGCACCTGAGACAAGATTAGATAGAAATCCAAATAAAGAAAATTCCAAAGTGAGGAACAAATCATATTTGCGATGCAGAGACCGCAATGCAACCAATTATGTTCGGGGGGAGGGTATTGTCCAGCGTGTCATCCATGTCAGAGCCAAATGTGTCGAATATCATTCCATAATCATGACTCATTATTTCCACGTCAGTCCGTAGGATTACAGAGATTTGAGAAGTAATTTCCATAATTAGTATCATCGATACCGCAATAAATTTTCCATATCAGGCCATAATCATTACCCATCACGTATGCCCAATTCTCGAAGTCAAAGTCAACTTTGTCAGAACCCACCTCATCGCGGTAACTAATGACATGATTATAGCCACGAGGGAGGTAGGAAAAATTAATTATTTATGGGGTCTTATCAACCTTATGCGTGCTGGTTACTTACATAACTTGCATGAAAGAAAGTGCGAGAATGTCGGAGAAGTCCGAGTTAGAACCAGAAACAGCAACAACAGCAAGAGAAAATTCATCAGAAGAGGTCCAGAGAGAGTAGCCAAAGGCAGGAATCTACAAAGAAAGGGAAGAAGTAGCTTTGCAAGTATACCAGAGAAGAGAAAAAATTACCAAGGTGACAACAACAGTCACTGAGCAGGAGCTCGACGAGAGAATCCAAAAGCTAGAGTCGCTGGTGGGGAAATATGATAACGCATCATTGATCAACACAGACTTGAAAGATTCTTTCCAATTCATAGCAATGAAGAGACAGGTCTATATGGAAAAATATGCCACTGAAGTAGGACAGGAAGTGGCAAGAGTACTCCCATACTTCAGAGGTATCCAGCAATCAACCATACTTAACCTCATAAATATTCCAGTGTTTGGAACCACAGGGTCTGTGATGCAGTGTACTAAATTCCTACTGTGCAAGATCCAGAATAGGTCGTTGTGGCTAGGAAAAGAAATACCAATCCACATGGAAGATATTCACAGGTTGACAGGGCTATCCCAAGAAGGTAGAGATGTCTCCACAGTGTTCAAAAATGTTTCAAAGAGGGTGAAGAAGGTAGGAGATGGAGATTAATACAAGAAATATGACACAAAAAGAGAAGGAAAAGGGAAAAATATCAACCTTATAAACAAGCTAGCAGTCAAATGTGTCTATTATCTGATTGCGAGTAAAACTATGAGGCATTATACAAAGGGTGAGTGTACACTTGATACCATCTCAGTTGCAGAACACTGTATCCAGGGGACACAATTAAATTGGTGTTCATTTCTGTTGAATGAGCTATTTCAAGCTTGCGAGGATAACTACAAGAGAGCCAATGGGTTCATATATGGTTACCTTATCATGGAATTTGCAATGTGGAAATGGAATTTCCCAGGAATCAGACAGCCTGTGGAACTCACAACAGGTCAGCCGTTAGCAATGAAATTCACACCCTAGAATGCGTCAAGGGACCCCAGCACCAAATAAGTGAATGAAGAGGCATTCAAGTTCTATTACAGCCAGATGGTTGATGTAGTGGCAACACATCAAAGAATTCAAAAGAGTTTGTTGGATAATTACTTTGTGCAGATATGGTTTTGAGTCAGCCACAAGCAGACCTACATCAGGCCGACATGTGTGCCAGAAAAAACCTTCAAAATGAGACTGTTGAAGTTTCAAATTGATGGGAGAGCTTTCCACATTGAGGTATGTTCTTGGCCAGGGGTAGGAATGGAGGTTAGAAGCGGGGTATATCACTATTCATTTGATGGCATGTCACCAAATGCACTGCCAGGGGAAACACCAGATGAAACATTGGCCAGAGTGTCACGACTACAGCTGACACCAATCATCGAGGAGCTGAACATGAAGGTACAAGGCTTTAACCAGGTAATGCAAAATTTAAATAGTGATTCTCAATTGTTTCCCACTTTTGTAGAGTTTCAGGCCTCCAATTCTACCTCCTCTTCCATAATGGCCCCTGTTGTACATATTGACCCCTCCATATAAATTTTGGTCTGCTACCACATTCGAATCCATTTTAAATCTCTGTCGTGGCCTAAAATCCTGATGCTCCCGTTTAATATTACCATCTCCCCCCAGAAAATCTACCCTACAAAGGTTAAAACCCATAATCTAAAACTTATCGGGCCTAGTCCTAAGATTTTAGCCCTCCACGTTTTGATTTCCATGTGTCTCGAGCGCAAAACCTCATGCCAGAGAAAAAAGGGCTAAATGATAATCGTCTTCGGGTGCAATTGTAACCGTCCGATCGAGTTCAATCAACGGAGCGGCGGTTGTTTCATGTGGTGGTCCCCGCGCATGAAAACCAGTGGTAAATACCGCACCACTTCCACCGAGCCGGCGGTTTTAAACCAAATGCCAGCGATACCATTGAAAACACGCCGCGTGTCCTTTGGTACGGGCCCAAGAAACCACTTTTCCGTGTGTTAAAGGTTGTAAAAAGGTCGGGCAGCGGAACTCACCCGCGCCGTTGGATCTATCGACGTCCATCCAATGGTGGACGTCCTCCGGAGCTGCACACGTTATAATACAGGTCCATCGCGCCCCTGTCCCACTCTAATCGCTCTCCGACCCGTTTTAACCGTCGATCTCGTTTTTGGTCATGTGGCCCAGATCATCCATCTGACCACCCGCTGGTCAAGTCCTCCACTATGTCATTCTTCCTTTTGTTCCCCCCGTACACCCATGTGTCATATTCCCGTGTGTCCGTGGCGTTCTCCCCTGGCATAGATATATATATGTGTGTGTGTGTTTTCGTATTCATTGTTCCATTCCGCCATCACGTCCAAACTGTTTTACGTGGAAAGTTTGCATTTCATCTGTTTATCAAAGCCCCCATTGTATTTTCTCCATCACCCTGCGTGTTCTTATCCTTCAGCCATGTCCTCGCCGCCATTATCATCGACACCTCCCCGTCTACCCCACTTCTACCTGGTTTTTCTAACGTGTTGGTGGATTTTGCAGGGTTTCAACAAATGGAAAGATGTTTTAATTCACAGTCTAGGCTGCAGCAATACAGCATCTCAGAAGACAATCTAATCGAAGCTGTCATCATAAAGAAGGGTCCTGAAACCCGCCATGATAAGACATTCATTGCAGGAGCAGGATTTGAAACCTTTCAAACTCTCCAAGGACAATTCAAAGACGCCGATTAGCGTAAGAGGATATAAATGTTCCTGCAAAGAACATCAGCTGAGAATTAAAGGTTTCAACAACCCCATTGAAGATTATGAGCCCATATCTGGTGTTAAAAGACAAGGGTATCAAACCAGAGATTTTCAAGATCAAGTCGAGGGTACAATACATTAAAAATCATACCCCACAGATCATATTTCAGCTGATTTTCTTCTCAGGAAAGTACTGAAGGTTCATGAAGATTTTCTCTTATGCCGCGTTTCTGGAGAGATCTTCTTCCCAGTTCTTTTATTCTTACAAGCAACCTCAAGGTTTCATCGCAGCGGATTTTCTTCCTTCAGCCAAGTACATGGCACTTGTATATTTTATTATTTATGTCTTGTTCATAAGGAGATGTTCATCTCCCAGCATTTATTTCTAAAGGCAGATTGTAAAGTACAATCATTTATATTTAGTCATTCACTGTGTGGGCGCGAATGTTTCCGCCATTTTGTTCAAATTAAATCATTAAATGTGCTCCATCTACCTCCTTCTCTATAATTCTCTATCTTTTCTATAAAAACCCAAAAATAAGACATTAGAGGGGTTCCAGATTTCAATCAGCGAATTGTGCAGTGAAAAGGATTTTGTATACATCTTGTAATACTTCTGTATGGAGGTTCAGAGCCCGTAGGGTCTCAGTGAGGAGGAGTTATAACTGTAATGAGGATTCTGGTCTTTGGTATCCCACAGTATGTAAACTTTTCTTATGTGATAATACAATAACTCATTTCATGCTATTTTTTCTTGTTGTATCATGTTCTAGAATGCGAGTGGCTCACTAGTTTGTAGTGAGGATTCATCCTAGTCGATGCCCTTTCTGGGATTAGTCAAGCGCTTTAAATAGGCCTAGTCATGATATACTGTTCCATGTTCACCTCTTCCATATTTTCTGCTATATCAGTTGTTTTAGGAGGGTACTTTTAAAATGCCAGGATTGTGTATGGATTCTTGAATTGGCAAGCCCATACATGGTTTTGTTGTATATCTGGGTATCAGTCTAACGTAAACTGGTATTTTCTCATTATTTCTTTCACTACATCCACTCTCTGATATTTGATTTCTGTGGCATATTATTTGAACTGGCCCTCTTTACAGTAAGCTGTCTCTTAACTATCTGATGCCTTTGTATTAGAGTTTTGCATGATGTTCCTACATTATTCTTATCTTTGTATCAGCTTCTGAGAGAGATTGGTCCCACTTAAATTATTTTCCTTGTTTAGCAAGAGATAGCGAGAGAGCTTTTGGATTGACAACCCAAGCTATATGATGAGCTCCTTGCTATATTAAGATGTCCTAGGCACTGGTATATGGAAACTCTAGACTGTCTCTAGGGGTGACAAAATTGTCTACAACATCTTTCTGGCACCGTTGCCGGGGAACGAATTCAAGAATATCAGTTTCCCTGGGTCTCGACAAATTGTTTTCACTCTCTAATCAGGTGAGCACAGAGAGTTGAAGAGTTGCGTATCTCTCACCTTGGCAACTCCACTGTTCTTTATTTGATAAATTTATTGGTAGTCCTGGCTCCTCGTAAGCCGCATTTGAGGTCAGATACATCTCAATCAAAGACACCTTACGTGTCTGACCCAGAGAAGATCATTCATAAAAGAGTTTGGAAGGAGAGGAAGTCAGTTCGTGCTGAAAACCCTGAATATTCCGTTGAAGATTATCCGCCCTCTTCTTCTCAAGAAATTAGAACAGAAAATCCCGAGTTTTACTCAGAAACTCCACGTAGAGGAAGTGCCTGGGTTGAAGAAGATTTCCATCCTACTCCCGAGGCTGAGGAAATTAAAGAAGTTACAGAAGTAGCTCCTGTTAACCGTGAACTATTCCCATCTACACCTCAGGCTCCTGTGAAATTTATTCCCATTGTTATACATACTCCACTTCCTCCTACTCCTCTTCCTTTGTTTGCATCTCAGACTGTTGCACAACCCCCACCTCCTCCAATGGCTAATGTACCAGCTTTTCTATTGAACAAATATGCTCCACTGGCCTTACCCCAAGTGCTAAATGATATGCCAGAGGATTACTTGAAGATTCTACCTAGATTTAATGGAGAAAATGAAATTGATGCTCAGAAACATCTTGAGACTTTCTGCTCTTTTACAGAAAACTTAAATGTCGAACATCTGGATGTGGTCTTAAGATTATTTGTGCAATCTTTGGAGGGTGAAGCCAGAAAATGGTTCAAGACATTGGGAAACCACTCGATAACCACCTGGGATATCATGGAGAATACTTTTCTCAGGAAGTGGGGAGAAAAGAAAGATTATGGAATGTGTCTTACCGAGTTTAATACCTTGAAGAAGAAGCAGAATGAAGGTGTATCAGAGTTTATTAAACGATTCAACAAGTTATATTTGAGCCTGCCTCCTGAAATGAAGCCCCATGAAGCAGCTACTAAGTTAGTTTTTATAGCAGCCTTTGATTTCAATTTCGGCTTCTCATTGAGGGAAAGAAAACCTGCTACGCTAGGTGATGCTCAATCAGATGCTCTGGAGTTGGAAGAAAACTTTGTCTCCTCTGGGAAATTAAAGGGAAAAGTCGAACATGATACTAGGAGGAAAGGTAAAGAAGACGTTTCCACCTCTAATCAAGATAAGGATTCAGAAAAAATGGATGAAATAATAAAAATGATAAAGAAGATGGTCAAGCTTGAGCTAGAAGCTAAAAATGCAGCTCCCAATAATTTCTATAATGCTCCAAACAGAGGATACAATCCCCAGTACAGAAGACCCCCATTGCAGATATTGCCTAGAGAAGCAAAGGAACAAAAATACCAGGTACCATATCCCTTGTACCTGGAAGGTCCAGCAGATGACTCCACTAAAGATGCTGCTTATGGATTAGAAGATTCAAATCTTGCCCTTTCGAATAATGATGATATGGAATGCCCATTGCAAGACGAAGAGGAAGAAGCAGAAATTGACCATTATTGTAAGCAATTTGCTGATTTCATGCAAGCACAGTTCAATGTCAAATATGATCTCAGATCTTCAAGAAAGAGGACCCGAAATCAAGATCAAGAAGAGGAGCCACCTCAGAAAGAAGCATCTGGTCAGAAGGAATCAACAACAAAGAAAAACATAGAAAAAGGTAAGAATCCTCTAAATGCTCCCTTGCAGCCCAATGATCAGATTTCTTCTTCTTCTAAAATAGTCAGTCCTTATGATGCTCAGCCTGTGTCAAAAGAAATTAAATCTTCAGTTGAAAATAAAGAGTTAAAAGAAAAAATGATAGAAAAGCCCTCACCTGCTTTTAATCTGCAAAAAGAACTTGAGAAAATTAAGATTCCAGTCCCCCTGACCGAACTATTAAAGCAACCTGCATATCAGTCTCAGGTTACTTCCTTCATGCTCCCCCCTGAAATACCAATCGTGCCTGATAGTTTAAACCTCCAAGAAGAAAAACCCATGGTAATTTTCGGCCCACATGTCGAGGAGATAGACCCTTCTACTCCTCCTTTTTATGTCTCCCTAGTTATTCATGACCTGCTGTTACATAATTGTATGTTAGATTCTGGGGCTTCCCATAATCTTATGCCTCTGTCTGTCATGGAACAACTAGGACTGCAAATTACAAGACCATACAAAGACCTATATTCATTTGATTCTAAAAGGGTTAAATGCTTAGGAATGATTAAATATTTAGTAGTCAATTTGGCCCAAATTCCAGCAAAGAGTGTTGTCATGGACATTGTGGTTGCTGATATCCCAACTCGCTTTGGCATGTTGCTTTCAAGGTCCCGGGGTACAAAAATTGGTGGGTCAATCAAGTTGGACTTGACATATGCTACTGTCCCAGTCTTCGGAGGCCAGGAGAGGAGGTTATACAGGGAGAATAGATTTGTTAAAATGGTAACTAAGGCTGACTGCTCAGAGAATTCCCCAATATATAGCAAAGAGGGAGATTTTTCATGCTTGATGTTAGAAGAGAATCAAAATTATGCTCATCAGCCCCTTTTTGGTCAAATCCAAGCTGAGCAGCCTAAAGAAGATCAGGAGTCAGAAATTTGGACTCTGCATTTTGATGGAGCAAATTCAAGGGAAGGCAATGGAGCTGGGGTGTTATTAGTCTCCCCTACAGGAAAATGGGTGCCACTTTCCTTTAAATTGGAATATGAGGCTACCAATAATGTAGCTGAATATGAAGCACTCTTGTTGGGACTGCAGATAGCTAGAAACATGGGCATCCAAAGCCTAAAGGTCATGGGCGACTCTGAGCTGGTGGTAAGGCAGATCAGAAATCAATGTCAAACCAAGCATCCTCAACTGAGAGCATATAGAAATGAAGTGTGGGACATGATAGAAAATTTCTTCTCAGCATTTAACATACAGTTCATGCCCCGGGAGCAAAACAGAATAGCAGATTCTCTTGCTGTAGCTGCCAGTACATTCCGTCCTCCTCAGAATCCACTTTTAAGATACGAAGTGGAGGTACGTTACAGACCATCTATCCCAGATAATATAAAGCACTGGCAAGTATTTGAAGATGATGAACAGATGAAGAGATTCATGGAGACAGTGGGAGAATTCTCTAACATGGAGATCGATGATGATTAGGAAGAGGAAGCTGAAAATATTGCAGAAAACAGATGGGAAGAAAAGATAGCAGGTAATAAAGTGCTGCAGCTGAAAGGAAATGTTATACCCAGAGGTCTGGTGCCTCTAGAAATATTATTTAATAAAGATGATATTCCATTGCAGCCAAACAAAGCGATAGAAGAAGATCAAGTGGGAGATTTGAATCTGGGTACTTATGCTGATCCCAAAATTGTAAAATTATCTAAAAGAGTCCCAGAAGAATATAAAGAAAAATATTTGAAGTTGTTTCAATCTTATAAATATGTATTTGCATGGTCCTATCAGGACCTAAAAACTTTTGATGTTAATATAATGCAACATAAAATTCCTTTGAGGGAAGATGCGAAGCCTTATAAGCAGAAGCTCAGACAGATAAATCCTCTACTGCTTCCCTCTATTGAAAATGAAATCAAGAAGCTACTGAAGGCCAAAATAATTGTGCCATTGAGATACTCAAAATGGGTAGCAAACCTTGTTCCTGTTCGGAAGAAAAATGGAGAAATAAGGCTGTGTGTAGATTTCAGGAATTCAAATAGAGCACATCTAAAGGATAATTATCCATTGCCTAAAATGGACCACATCCTCCAGAAAGTGGTGGGAGCATCCAGAATGTCAATGATGGATGGCTTTTCTGGCTATAATCAAGTGGTCGTACTTCCAGAAGATCAAAAGAAAACTGCATTTACTACACCATGGGGAACATTTATGTATGCCATAATGCCATTTGGGTTAATTAACGCAGGAGCTACTTTTCAGAGGGCAATGGACATAGCCTTTGTTGGAGAGCGGGACAAGTTTTTGGTGGTATATCTTGATGATATCACAGTGTTTTCAAAGAATGATGATGAGCATATTGAGCATTTAAGAAGAACTTTTGAAAAATGCAGAAGGTATGGCCTATCCCTCAATCCTCAAAAATCTCTATTTGCATTAGATGAGGGCAAACTCTTAGGGCACATTGTAACTAAAGACGGTGTGAAAATAGACCCTAAGAGAGTGGAAGTAATAAATAGTATTCCTTTACCTAGGAATAAGAAGGAAGTGCAGGTGTTTCTAGGTCGAATCAATTTTTTGAGAAGGTTTATTCCAAACTATGCTGAGATAGTTAGGCATATAACTGATATGTTGAAAAAGGATAATGAAGTAAGATGGTCCCAGGAGTCTAGAGATGCATTCACCAGAATAAAACAGGCATTCGCTGAAGCTCCTGTGCTAGCAGGACCAGGTTATACAAAGCCATTTATGGTATTTTCGTTTGCCTCCCCCCATACAATAGCAGGAGTCTTATTGCAGAAAAATGAAGAGGGATATGAGCAGCCTATAGCTTTCTTCAGTCAAGTGCTTTATGATGCTGAATTAAAATATAATATATTAGAGAAGCAGGCATATGCCCTGGTAAAGTCCCTTAAAGCTTTTAGAATATATGTTTTGCAATCTCACATTACTGCATATGTCCCCACAGCAGCTGTCAAAGACATTCTTGTTTAGGGGGATAGTGAAGGTAAAAGAGGAAGATGGATTGCAAAAATACAGGAGTATGATTTGGACATAAGGCCTACTAAGCTGATTAAAGGACAGGGACTTGCTAAAATGTTGTCTGAATCAAATCATCAAGCCTTGGGCATTAATCTATCGATGATAGAAAATGAAGAATCCGAGAAAGGAGAAGGACAGCAAGGACTAGAGATGGCCACTCAAAAGGTACACATGAAATATCTCACTAGTCCCTGGTATAAAGAAATAGTTGAATATCTTTTAACACTTAGCTGTCCTACAAGTTGTGATAAGATAAAATACAGAGCTGTAAGAATGAAATCCCAGAAATACATAATTGCTAATGGACAGCTATATTGGAGAGACCCTTCAGGTATATTACTGTTATGCCTCACAAAAAATGAAGTGGAGAATATAATGATAGAATTTCATGAGGGAATATGTGGAGGGAATTACAGCTGGAGGGCTACAACTCATAAAATCCTGAAGGCAGGCTTCTACTGGCCAAAATTATTTACATATGCTTTCGCTTGGGTCAGAGCATGTGACAAGTGCCAGAGATTTGCAGAAATACATAAATTAGCAGCTTTACCCTTGATTCCTATTCATGCAAATGAACCATTTCAAAAATGGGGATTAGATTTTATAGGAGAAATACATCCCCCATCAAGTGGCCAATATAAATGGATACTAACAACCACAGATTATTTTACAAAATGGGTGGAAGCCATACCCACAAGAAATGCTACAGATGCTGTGATAATCAAGTTTATGGAGGAAAATATCATATCCAGGTTTGGCTGTCCTGCTAGGGTTGTGACTGATAATGCACAGGCTTTCAAATCCACCATATTTGTAAATTTTTGCCAACAATATAACATCATATTGACCCATTCCACAGCCTACTATCCACAGGGAAATGGCTTAGCAGAGTCTTCTAATAAAACCCTGGTGAGGGCCCTGAAGAAAACGATAAATGAGAATCAGAAGAATTGGGACTCTCAATTAAAATTCGCTCTATGGGCGAATAGGATAACCAGCAAGAGAGCAACAGGGAAATCTCCCTATGAGCTGGTGTATGGGCGAGCAGTTGTGTTTCCTGTACAATTGGCGTTGCCAGTAGCATGTTTTATGCAGGAAAGCCAGGAAGAACCAGATGACACGGTCAGGAGGATTAATCAGCTGGTAGAATTGGAGGAAACACGGAACCAGGTGAATCAAAGATTGATAGAATATCAAGAGAAAATGAAGAATTCATTTGATCAACATGCAAAAGATAGGAAATTTCAAATTGGAGACCTGGTTCTCAGGTGGTATGTTCGAAGAGCAGAAAAGGGGAAGCATGCTAAATTTGATCCGCTGTGGTTTGGTCCATTCAAAATCGTGAATTCAGGGAGAAATAATACTTTCATGTTAGAAAACCTACAGGGTGATCTGCTGGACGCCCCTGTGAATGGCCAATTCCTCAAGCCGTACTTTCGGTTCTGATCCAGACTGGGAATGCCTGATTGTATTATATTGTATATAAGTGGTTTTAGTTTTATTTTCATAAGAAAAGGATGCTGGCAATTACCTGAAGAAGAAGCGCAGGGGAATTGAAAAACAGAATGGAATATTCAGTGGTCTGCGCGTTCTCAGCATGTCCAGGGACGAACATTCCGTCCCCAGATGGAGCCGATGTTGTACATATTGACCCCTGCATATAAATTTTGGTCCGCTGCCACATTCGAATCCATTTTAAATCTCTGTCGTGGCCTAAAATCCTGATGCTCCCGTTTAATATTACCATCTCCACCCAGAAAATCCACCCTGCAAAGGTTAAAACCCATAATCTAAAACTTATTGGGCCTAGTCCTAAGATTTTAGCCCTCCACGTTTTGATTTCCATGTGACCCGAGCGCAAAACCTCATGCCAGAGAAAAAAGGGCTAAATGATAATCGTCTTCGGGTGCAATTGTAACCGTCCGATCGAGTTCAATCAACGGAGCGGCGGTTGTTTCATGTGGTGGTCCCCGCGCATGAAAACCAGCGGTAAATCTCGCACCACTTCCACCGAGCCAGCGGTTTTAAACCAAATTCCAGTGATTCCATTGAAAACGCGTCGCGTGTCCTTTGGTACGGGCCCAAGAAACCACTTTTCTGTGCGTTAAAGGTTGTACAAAGGTCGGGCAGCGGAACTCACCTGCGCCGTTGGATCTATCGACGTCCATCCAACGGCGGACGTCCTCCGGAGTTGCGCACGTTATAATATAGGTCCATCACGCCCCTGGCCCACTCTAATCGCTCTTCGACCCGTTTTAACCATCGATCTCGTTTTTGGTCATGTGGCCCAGATCATCCATCTGACCACCCGCTGGTCAAGTCCTCCACTACGTAATTCTTCCTTTTGTTCCCCCCGTACACCCATGTGTCATATTCCCGTGTGTCCGTGGCGTTCTCCCCTGCCATAGATATATATGTGTGTGTGTGTGTTTTCGTATTCATTGTTCCATTCCGCCATCACGTCCAAACTGTTTTACGTGGAAAGTTTGCGTTTCATATGTTTATCAAAGCCCCCATTGTATTTTCTCCATCACCCTGCGTGTTCTTATCCTTCAGCCATGTCCTCACCGCCATTATCGTCGACACCTCCCCGTCTACCCCACTTCTACCTGGTTTTTCTAACGTGTTGGTGGATTTTGCAGGGTTTCAACAAACGGAAAGATGTTTTAATTCACAGTCTAGGCTGCAGAAATACAGCATCTCAGAAGACAATCTAATCGAAGCTGTCATCATAAAGAAGGGTCCTGAAACCCGCCATGATAAGACATTCATTGCAGGAGCAGGATTTGAAACCTTTCAAACTCTCCAAGGACAATTCAAAGGCGCCGATTAGCGTAAGGGGATATAAATGTTCCTGCAAAGAACATCAGCTGAGAATTAAAGATTTCAACAACCCCATTGAAGATTATGAGCCCGTATCTGGTGTTAAAAGACAAGGGTATCGAACCAGATATTTTCAAGATCAAGTCGAGGGTACAATACATTAAAAATCATACCCCACAGATCATATTTCAGCTGATTTTCTTCTCAGGAAAGTACTGAAGGTTCATGAAGATTTTCTCTTATGCCGCGTTTCTGGAGAGATCTTCTTCCCAGTTCTTTTATTCTTACAAGCAACCTCAAGGTTTCATCGTAGCGGATTTTCTTCCTTTAGCCAAGTACATGGCACTTGTATATTTTATTATTTATGTCTTGTTCATAAGGAGATGTTCATCTCCCAACATTTATTTCTAAAGGCAGATTGTAAAGTACAGTCATTTATATTTAGTCATTCACTGTGTGGGCGTGAATGTTTCTGCCATTTTGTTCAAATTAAATCATTAAATGTGCTCCATCTACCTCCTTCTCTAGAATTCTCTATCTTTTCTATAAAAACCCAAAAATAAGACATTAGAGGGGTTCCAGATTTCAATCAACGAACTGTGCAGTGAAAAGGCTTTTGTATACATCTTGTAATACTTCTGTATGAAGGTTCAGAGCCCGTAGGTTCTCGGTGAGGAGGAGTTATAACTGTAATGAGGATTCTGGTGTTTGGTATCCCACAGTATGTAAACTTTTCTTATGTGATAATACAATAACTCATTTCATGCTATTTTTTCTTCTTGTATCATGTTCTAGAATGCGAGTGGCTCACTAGTTTGCAGTGAGGATTCATCCTAGTCGATGCCCTTTCTGGGATTAGTCAAGCGCTTTAAATAGGCCTAGTCATGATATACTGTTCCATGTTCACCTCTTCCATATTTTCTGCTATATCAGTTGTTTTAGGAGGGTGCTTTTAAAATGCCAGGATTGTGTATGGATTCTTGAATTGGCAAGCCCATACATGGTTTTGTTGTATATCTGGGTATCAGTCTAATGTCAACTAGTATTTTCTCATTATTTCTTTCACTACATCCACTCTCTGATATTTGATTTCTATGGCATATTATTTGAACTGGCCCTCTTTACAGTAAGCTGTCTCTTAACTGTCTGATGCCTTTGTATTGGAGTTTTGCATGATGTTCCTACATTATTCTTATCTTTGTATCAGCTTCTGAGAGAGATTGGTCCCACTTAAATTATTTTCCTTGTTTAGCAAGAGATAGCGAGAGAGCTTTTGGATTGACAACCCAAGCTATATGATGAGCTCCTTGCTATATTAAGATGTCCTAGGCACTGGTCTATGGCAACTCTAGACTGTCTCTAGGGGTGACAAAATTGTCTACAACAGCCCCCATAGTCACAACCTTACCACTCAATTTGTTTAAATCACCACTAGAAACCACTGTAGTGCCCATCAAAAAGAAAAAAGCACCTAAGCCACCAAAAGCTACTCCAAAGGAAAAAAAGGCAAAAGTTGTAGTTTCTAGCCAGGTAGTTGACCTCGCTGGGAGGATCAACTGCAACCCTTGGACATGGGAGCCCCAATTCAGGAGGAGCCAGTAACGGAGCCCCGTGAAACTCCAAAGCTACCTTTATTTAACCCCTACTCATTTTTAAATATTCATGTATCTCTGCCTTCCATTCACCAGTCATCACCTTGCATCTCATTCACTTCAAAAGACCATTCCACATGAAATCCATCCACTTCAGCCACTATCTCAGACCCAATCAGAGCAAAAGGAAAAAAAAATGGAGACCATGAGGCAGAGGTTAACTCCAGTACAAAATTGGTGACATGGGTTACCCAACTTCTGGTCAAACAAATACCTTTTCAGAACCTTTTAAGTCGAGGGGGATCCCACAGTGGAGATACAACACCCTCACCTAAGGCGTTGAACCCGTTTCAGTAGGAAAACTTGATACTACACTTGATTCAGCCTAACCCAAGCATGGGTAACCCAGATAATCTGCCATCGCAACTGACACAACCAAAATCTCCACAGGAACACTCAGCCAGGCCGCTAGATCAAGATACCTCTGGGGCTGAAATCATGCAGACCTGGGGAACATCACAGTTATACAGTTTTATCCAGCGGGTAGCACAACAGGACGAAGGTCTCTACACTAACCTCCAGCAGAAGTTTGAGCAAGAGTAGATACAAATCATTTCTCTTACTGAAGAGCACGATCAGTTGAATATCGAGAAAGATAACTTACAGGATCAATTGGAAAAGGTGACAGAGCTTTTCAAGGATCTCTAGCCAACAATAACAGCTAATGATGACTAAATACCAATTACAATAGCAACGGCCACACTAGTCGAGAAACCCATTCATGTCAGGATAGCCTGTTCAAATCTTAGCCGGGAAAATCAAGACCTGAAAGCAGCGTTAGAGACCAGGCCAGCGCTACCGGACCCCATGATCATCTACACAGAGAATATCACAGAAAGATAGAACCAAGTGACCGAGATGTAGGAAACTCTGAGCACCACGGTGAAGGAAGCATAATACCTCTTGAAACATCTACATGAGTGTTCAACCTCGCTGACTATGAAGTCACAGCCGATATTGACACAACTACAGCAAGTATCAAAGGAAATTCAGGTGGCCACAGACCCTAATGGCCTTAACCACTTGTACAACCAAGCGAAGGAGTTGGAGACTAAGCTACAGAAAATTGAAGAACATTCAACAGCAACCAAGCAGGCGCTTCAGGAACTAAGGCAAACCATCAAGATCACAACCCAAAAAATACATAAAATGGCCGCAAAGGCCGACATCAGGATTAAGGATGTATTTAGTAAGATGTCGGACATCTCAAGGGAAAAAGAAGCATAACAAGTCACCACAGAGATAGACTTGCTCATGAAGGGATGGCAACAGGCCATTGTCGACTTCACAAAACTCAAAGCATCAGCACTGGAAAAAGTTCCCGAGTTGGGGCCCTTGTTTGGACAAGGGGAGGGAAACGAGAAGGTAAGGCCAGCCACGGAGTCAATTGGACCAATGGAGACTGAGGCAGGGGAAAAGGATTGACTCAGGACGAGTCAATATCATGTATTTGGGGCCTGTTGGGGCCCTTTTTTTGAAATAAAATAGTTTTGAGTCGTGGGTAACAGGTGGCAGAATGCAACTACGGTAGAAAAAGAGCTGTCATGGTTGTGGAGAGCTAGAGAGCTGAAGAGAAGGTGGCGCAGCTGTTGTGGAAACAAGCATATATGGAAAAAGGGAGTGACAAGAACAAACAGTGGAACTCCCAGCGATCAAGGAGATGTAGTAGACAACAGAGCATAAAGGAAGGGAAAACTGATAGTCACGTTGGAAAAGGAACAAATAGGAAGTTGACCAGCAGAGAAGGAGGTTGGCATAGTAGGGATTGGAGGAAGAGAGTCGTAGGAGAGCTCTATTCACTCTATTCGTTCTGTTCTCTCTCTATTAATTCTGTTATGTTCTATGTGATACTATTGTAGTCAGTCCTACTAGGATCACTCTGAAGAGCAATGTAACTATCCCTTATCGTTAATGTAATATATGATGATCTGGGTTTGATATCCTGAGTCCTGTTATGTTTTTTGTTTAAGTTGAATGCATTGGTCACTTCAAATTTTGTTTTTCAGTTTAAATTTTGTTTTTCACTGCGTTATTCTGTAAGTTATGCTTGATCGATTCCTGATCTGATCCTAATCTTACTAAGTTCATGACACGCCTCGGGTGAGATGCTCTGCTCTTCGGAGTAGAGTGAAAATTTCGGCATTTTGCTAGACTACTGCGGAAACCTTGTTGGCCTCTATCCTGAACCTGGGTCTTGCCCAAGAGACCTTCTACCTCGCCAACAATAATTACTTGGAATTCATAAAATTTTATGCTCCAAAATCCTATATGTATTATGTTTGTTGTCAGAGTTATTTTTGTAAGACCTCATGTGCCTCTATTTCCATGAATGATACTTTTGTGTAATTGAATTTCCATGTTGACTCCATGCCCAATGGTAGCCCTCACTCATCTTCCACCTACAAAATATAATCTAAAAACATATAATATTTATCCATCTTCATTATAAGCTTGTTTATTGAATATATTACCTTTTCTTGAGAGAGCCCTCTTTGGTTGGAAGGGTTAAATTCCAACCCCAAGTGGTTTGAAATAGTTACATCAAATTGATTGTTGACTAAACAAATTAGTCCCAATTTGGTGATAAAATTTTGGTGCATCTTTCGGGAGCCTGAAGCTACATTTTCTCGAAAATTTTTGTCCAATGAAAGCAACTAAACTCTTGAAGGTAATAAGAGGTCAGAAATATTCGAGGCCACATTCTGCCTTGGCGACTCCATTGATATTATGATCTTAAAGGTGCTTTATAAGAATATTCATACAAGGAGTAATCCAGACACTGATCCACCTCATATATTTGATAATCCAGAAATAATTCTCAGAGGTATTGGAATCTCATCAAAATTAGGTAATTTATATCTTACAAGAGTTTCATCTTTTGTCTCTGAGGATGTTCGAAGTTTTGAAGACAAGAAGTTTGAGGAAAACATAGAAGAAGTTCTTTTTAGATCTAAATCTGAAAATGAATTGACTGAAATTATATTATATCTACAAATATTAGGAATTGATACATCATATCTTGTGTCAAAAGAAGAAAAATAAGGGTTTTGGGAAACAGTCACATCATAATTGTCATTGGAGCAAGAGAGATTTGAAAAATTGAAAGAAATATATCCTTTTGATTTCTTGTTAAGAAGGAGGTCTCGTGTCCCTTTGCCCTAGTGGAGTTATTTTGTCTCTAAACTGAAAATTCCAACCTCAAAATTTCCTGGCATCACATCCTCATTCATTATTGCTTCTCCTAGTCAAATATTACTCCTTTCGTTGATTTTTCAAGTAGTACTATCACTGTCATTATGACTGGAGTTCCTCCTCCTATAGGTCCTGCTAGTAATGCTCCTCTTGTCCTACCTACCATACTCCATGATCTTCCAGAAGGGTGTACCACTAGAATAACAAATTTTGGGGGTGAAGAAGATATCACTGTTGAGTAGCATGTTGACCAGTTTAATAGTTTTTTGACTTAGAAGAGGTGGATGAGGAAGATTTAAAAGTGAGACTGTTTGTGCAAAGTTTTATAGGTGAGGTGAGAAAATGGTTCGAAGCCTTAGCCATAGGGAATTTACATAATTGGTACCAATTAGAAGACAACTTCTTGACAAAGTGGGGAAGTAAAGTGAGGCATGTTCAAGCCTTGAATGAATATAATAATCTGAAAAAAATCCATAGATGATTCAGTTCAAGATATTTATAAAAGATTCAATAAGGTTTACATTTCTATCCCTGCTCACATTAAACCTCCCTGAGGAGTTTCCCAATTGCATTATGCTGAATTCTTTGACTATTATTTCTCTATTTTATTAAGGGAGAGAGAATATTCTACTTTAGCTAACATGCAAAATGATGATGTAGAGGAAAAGGTAAATATGGTTGCAACAAAGAGGTCTAAAATGGGAAAAGCTAGATTAAAATAAGAAGAAAAACCCTCCACGTCTTTGGATGTAAAATTTCATACCATGATGAAAACTATGGAGAGTCTTATGGATAGGCTTTCTATTGGTAATAATCCCTTACTTGATGCACAACAAGAAACAAATATTATGAATCCTCAGTTTAGAAGGCCTCAAAATCAGCAGAGACCAAGGGACAATAGGAACCAACCTAATCAACAAGTTAAGCCTCCTTTTCAACAAAATCTAGTGGATGAGGAAGAAACACAACCTGAATTTCAAGAAGATATCATTCACTCTTTGGATGAGGATGTAGCAGGGATGTTTTTAACTAAAGAAGAACATGATGAATCTAGAAATGACATAGGGAATCATGAAGATGAAAATAAATCTGATTATTTGAAAGGCTACTAACATGCTATATTTGAGATGAAAAAACATTACAACTTGAGGAATAGAAATTTTCCTATTACAGCCAATAAAATTTAGAAAAAGAAATATTCTCAAAAGCCAGTTGAATAGAATAAATACAAACCACCCCATGGTAAAGCGATTGAGAAAACACCACCGATTTTCAATCTAGAAAATGAGATTTCAAAGATAAAAAATTTTGTCCCTTTGGTGAGATCATTAAGGTCACTGAGTATAGGAGTCAAATTGTCAAGATGCTTAACACTCAGCCTGGACCCTCTGACATTATAAATCTACAACAAGACCATCCTACTATCTTCTTAGGACCAAGAGTGGAAGATGAGAAAAATGAAGAAGTCCCACCTTTCTATGTGAGTCTAAAAATACATGGCATGAATTTACATAATTCTATGTTAGATTCAGAGGCGTCTCATAACTTAATGCCAAAGGTAATCATGGAGAGAATGGGTTTAGACATAACCAGACCTTACAAAGACTTGTTTTCCTTTGATTCCAAATGATTTTAGTGTATTGGTCTTATAAAGGATGTGGTTGTTGGTTTAGCTCAAGTGCTTTCCAAGACAATGTTAATGGATATAGTTGTGGTTGACATCCCTCCAAATTTTGGTATGCTACTATATAGATCTTGGGTTGCTAAAATAAAAGGAACTATGTAGATGGACATGACTTATGCCACTATTTCAGTCTATGGTGAACAAAGAAGGTTGTACATAGAATATATGATGGCCTATATGTTAGCAACAAAGATAAACAACAAAAATTCTCAGTCTATGCAATAGAAATTGAGTTGGGGTCTTCCGTTTTGTTCAATGAGATTACTAATGAGACATAAAATTATAATTTCGAAAAAAAATCAGCAAGCAGAAATTCAACAGATTGAGGAGGTAAATGAAGAAGATCGGTGGCATATTCACTTTGATGGCACTGCTGGAAGAGGAGTTGGTGCAGGTATGTGGATTACCAACCCTAGAAATGAGAGTAAATTTTATTCCTACAAATTGAACTTTGATTGTATAAACAACATGGCAGAATATGGGGCTTTGTTTTTGGGTTTAGAAGCTTTGAAAGGTTTAGGTGCCAAGAAAATCTCAATTTTTGGTGATTCTGAATTAGTAATAAAGCAAGTAGAAGGATCTTATCAAACTAAAGATGTTATAATGAGGTCTTATAGAAATTTGATCCTTGAATTGCTTGAAAATTTCAAAGAACATAGTTTCACTATCAAAGCTAGAAAATAGAATTTTATGGCTGATTCCTTGGCTGTCTCAGCTAGCTTGTTCATCATCCCTACTCATCCCAGCAAGAGCTATGAAGTTGAAGTAGGAAACAGACCAGCTATCCCTGATAATATTATCAATTGGAAAGTGTTTGATAGTGATCAATAGGTCAGAAACTTTCTTGAGCTGAAAGAAGAATTTGAAAACATTCAAGTAGATCAGTAGAACATGTTTGTTAAAACCAAAGCTAATATGGAAGTCCCTCAGGTGGAGAATAATTTCATTCCTAAAGGCTTAATCCCCCTTGAAATTTTTTTTGATCAGAATGATGTGTTCAAGTATCCAAAGATGAAAGCTGATGATGAAGAGGTTCAAAGTTGTAACTTTGGTACTGCATAAAATCCCAAGTTGATCAAGTTGTCCAAACTTCTTTCTTCAGAGGTGAGATAAAGGTATGTTGATTTAATGAAAAGGTACATTTATTTTTTTGCATGGAGTTATGCAGACTTAAAGAGGTATGATACTAGCATCATTCAACACACAATACCAATCAAAGAAAATGAAAATCCTTTTAAACAGAAATTTAGGAGAATCAATCCATCGCTTATGCCATTAATTGAAAAATAAATTAAGAAGTTTTTTATGAAAAAATCATTGTTCCATTGATATTTTCTAAGTGGCTTGCTAATTTGGTACCTGTGAGAAAGAAAAATAGAGAGATTAGGATATGCATTGATTTCAGAAATTTGAATAAGGCATCCCTTAAAGACAATTATCCTCTTCAAAAAATGGATCAAATATTACAAATCATTGTTGGATCCCAAAATATGTCTATGCTAGATGGTTTCTCGGGCTATAATTAGATTCTAGTGCATCCTTATGACTAAGAGAAAACTTCCTTCACTACGCCATGGGGGAAATTTATGTATGCCAAAATCCCTTTTGGTCTCATGAATGCAGGAGAGACTTTCAAAAGTGAAATATAAAATGAATTTTCTGAATAAAAGTACAGGTCACTGGTGGGAAATATTACAAATCATTGTTGGGTCATATAATATCAAAATAAGGAATAAGGATTGATCCAAGTAGGGTCGCTGCCGTTTAGAAGATACATTTTCCTAGAAACAGAAAAGAGATTTAATCCTTTTTAGGAAAGGTAAATTTTGTTAGGAGATTCATTCCTAATTTTGTAGAAATTGTTAAGCATATTACTAAGATGATTAGGAAGGATTTTGATATTAAATGGATAGTAGAAGAAAAAAATTCTTTTGAGGAGATAAAGAAGGCCCTTTCCAAAGATCCAATAGTCATAAGTCATTATTTTTCTAAGTATTTTCTGGTTTTTACTTCTGCTTCTAAACACACAATTGTGAGAGTGTTACTGTAGAAGACACAACAAGGTAATGAACAACCCATTTATTTCTTCAGTAAGACACTTTCAAATTCTAAACTAAAGTACAACATTATGGAGAAACATGCCTATGCTCTAGTGAAGGCACTTAAATATTTCAAAATCTATATTGTACATTCTCACATTGTAGCTTTTGTGCCTAATGTTGTGGTGAAAGACATACTGACTCAAGATGATCTAGATGGAAAAAGAGGGAAGTGGATTTCCACTTTGTTGTAGTATGATATGAATATTAGGCCTACCAAGTCGATAAAATTCCAGGGGCTGGAAAAGTTGATGGCACTATCAAATTTTTATTGCCTAGATATGAATTTTATTGCAGAATTTTCAGAAGTGGTTGAAGAAGAGGAATTGATTCCTGTAGAGGAAAAATTCATTATTTATGAGTGGTATAGCGATGCAATTTTTGTTTTACAACATCAAAAAGGCTCCTCTTGAATTAACCAAGTCCAAATACAAATTTTTAAAGCTGAAGTCTCTAAGGTATTGCATTCTGAACAAGAATTTATTTTGGAGGGATACTGGTGGGATACTCTTAAATTGCTTGTTAGAAGATGAAGTTAAGAGGGTAATTAATGAATTTCATAAGGGTGATTATGGAGGTAATAATTATTGGAAGGCTACAACAAACATGATACTTAGAGTAGGATACTATTCTATGTTCAAATACGTCTACACAAATATTGATGCTTGTCATGAGTGCCAATTTTTTTATGGAAAAAAGAAGCTAATGCTATTACCTCTGAAACCCATAGCTGTAGAAGCTCCTTTCTAGCAATGAGGATTGGATTTTATTGGTGAGATATACCTTGCATCCTCATGACAACATTAGTGGATCTTAACAACCACCAATTACTTCACAAAGTGGATTGAAGTTGTCCCTACAAGGCAAGCTACGGACTCAGTCATCATTTATTTTATGGAAAATAATATTTTATCAATGTTTGGATGTCCCATGAAAATTATTACTCACAATGCTCAAGCTTTCAAGTCTAAAAAATTGATTAGTTTATGTAATAAATATCATAGTACTCTTGGTCACTACCCAACATATTACCCTCAAGGTAATGGCTTGGCTGAGTCATCAAATAAAATCATAGTCAGAATCATTAAGAAGGTTATTCAAGAAAACAAAAGGTCATGGAATTTGAAGTTAAAATTTTTTTTATGGGCTGACAGAATTTGTACTAAGAGGTCTATAGGTACATCTCCTTATGAGATGGTATGTGGAACTGAAGCAATATTTCCAACCTCCCTTAGAGTTCCAGTGATGAAATTACTGCAGGGGTTAGAAGAAGAACCGAATGCAATCCAAAGAAGGATAAATGAGCTCATTAATTTGCAGGAAAAAAGTGAAGAAGTGTAAACTAATCATCAGCAGTCACAAAATAGAGTCAAAAATACATTTGACAGGAATACAAAGGAGGAAAATTTCAATTTTCAAGAAGTGGTTTTGAAGTGGGAGGCTAGGATTGAAGATAAAGGGAAGCATGGAAAAATTGACAATATCTGGAAAGGACCTTTTATGATAGCAGAATATCATGGGAACAACACATTCTTACTTCAAGAAATGAATGGGCAGTTGTGTGAAGGAGGAATTATCAATGGCAGGTTTCTCAAACACTACTCTTCCTAACTCATTATGTTGAAATACACATCATTGTATATATTCCATTCTCTTTTATTTTTTATTGCAAATAAAGGTGATATTATCATCAAGTTTGAGCCTGAGGAGAAGGGCATAAAATCTTGAATAAGATTTCATCAAGTTCATAATTTTCAGTTTTCAAGTAAGGAACTAGAGCTGTTGGTTCTTTAATGCACCACAGGGGTGCAACATCCCCAGTGGAGCCACAGTTATCCTTGATAACAACTAGGGTTTTCTAAGTTATTCTTAGTTAAGTTAGGTTAGGTCATTAGGATGGAATAAGGTCATGAAGTTCATTAAAATTTAAAAATTTGACATAGTTTAAGGGGTTGAAATAGACATTGGTCATGTAATAGATGTTCTATCAAGGTAAACTTCAAAAAAATATAATTGTGGGTAATAAAGGTCATTTTGTGACACTTGGAATTTTTTTTTGAAGTTCGCAACATATTCAATGTAAAAGAATCTATTTTTACTATGGAAGTTCCTCACAGTTCCATAGCCAATTTTCCCTCCCAATAACTGAAAACGCTACGAACTTTGTCTTTTCTATTAATGGTGGGATAAGAGGTATCTTGTCATAATTTTAGTGGTCAGTGCACACTTGGTCATCATGGTACTTTTCATTTATGTGTCATCATATGTCATATGCATGTGTGGTAATCATTATGCCTTTCATCATTTTTTTTTTCCCACTCATTTCATTTTTCCTAATTTAGCTCAATCCCTAATTCGAAATGCAACACCTTGCCTTTCATCCTTTTTAGTTGTTTGAACCTTTTTCCAACAATCTTGAGTCTTGATTTTTGTCCAGTAACTTTCTTAGGCTAGGAATTACCTCTCTCAAGGAAGGTACTTGTTGTCTCAAACAATTCTGTAGATGTCAAAGTAGAAGCTGATTAGCATTGTGTTTGAAGGCATGGCTTCACATAAATATCCAAGCAAGAGTGGCACTATGATCATATAGGATCCCATGGATATGAGGCTAATTGCAGAAGACACCAGCTTTTGACAAGATTTTACAAATGCAGGTTGCATGTGGTTCTGCCAAAAACTGCAAGGATATCATGCACATGTGTCTAAATATTTTGTTGTGAACTTCATTGGTACAGGTTTGAAGGTGGGCATTCTAAATTTTACTGTGTCTCCTAAGAGAATTGCACATGCAACTAAGATTCCATGATTTGGAGAGGAGTGGTTTAAGGCAACAAAGTTTAAGCTTCAAAAGTGTGATGAGTTTCTAAGGGAGGAGCACATAGGCATAGACATGAGCTCAGGCATCTCTAGGAATTTCCTCAAGGAAAACTATTCAAAAATATTGATGGTGATTCAAAAATATTTTACTTGTGAAGGTAGATTTCATATGATCTACCAATACCACTTCAGATTGTTGCTTCGTTTCACAGGTAAACAACCTCTGGATTTACCATTTTTTTTGTTTATGAGTTTAGGAAAAATAGCTGACAAGGTGCAAGCTAAACTTGAATGCAATGATAATTCTATTGTTCACCATGGTTTGATTAAATTTTTAGTTATGGAGGAGTTAAAGAATTTAAATAGAGATTGGTCTACTTTTATGTTCTTGAGTGGGTATGAGGTGGATGTCCTCACTCCTAGAAAGACACCTAGATCAAAGACAAATACTTCAAGGAAAGATAAAGAATCTAGGGTTGAAACAAAGGTTGAACATGAGGTGGAGGTGTAGACAGAGTTGAATCCTATGGAAGTAGAAAATGATCAATTGCATGAGACAATTTTTCCTACACAAACCCCTACCAGCAGTAAAGCCAAAGATGATACAAGAACCCATGGAAGGATCACTAGAAGTCAGACAGAGGGGAAAGGCTAGCTAGAACACATCTTATAGGAAATTGAAATTGAAGAATCTCCTATTGTGAAACCTGTAGAGGTTAAAGGAGAAAAAACCAATAAAAAGGGTATTAAAGCTAAGAAGCTAGATTTTTCCAAAGAAGACTCAAGTTTTGTTTTTAAACCTAGGAAGCCACTCACTAGGTCACAATTATCAAAGGGAGACAAATTTGAGAAGCTGCGTAAGGAACCAAAGTAGAAATATCCAGCAAGAGAATAAATAAAAGAGTTATCTCCAACAAAGGCAGAGGTGATCAAGACAATGAAAGGAAAATAAAAAGTTCAAGAAAATTCTGAATTGGAGCTTTTAAAAGAATAGTTAAAGGAAGCTAGAGAAGGGATTTTAGAAGCTAAGTTGGAGTTAGCATAATTTAAACAAGAGAGGAAAGAGCTCAGAAACTTCAAAAAAGAAGTGAGCAAACAGATTGATTTTTATGATGAGGTTGCAGAGGGGTCAAGGAAGATGTTGAAGAGGAAACTACCCCTGCATGGGACGATGAAAGATCTCTTCAGGAGGAACAGATAGTTGCAATCAGAAAGAAGGAAGTTACAAGGCCAATTTAGAGAATTATAAATTAAAATGGAGATGGTGCAAGCAGAGTTGAAGAAAAAAGGTTTAAAGATGATTGTGATGGAAGATGACCTTGTTGCCCCTTGAAAGATGGTGAGACACACCTTTTTTGGCCAAGTTTTGTCTTAGGATACCATATTCAGCCATTTACAGAGCCACAAACATGTTTTTTGAGTTAAAGAGAAAAAATTGCAAAATCTGGTGAAGTTAGGAAAGTTCATAGCGAGCTCCAGGCTTGAAGCCGCGTTTTCGCTACGAACTCGTTGTAGAATTTTTTGAGGTAAAAAGTTCTAAAAAATATCATTTCATTGGTGAATGAAGGCATGTTTTTACCTTATTATACCCAATGAAGACCCTCTTACAGGTAGAAAAGTCAAACAAGTTGTAAAAGGTGGTGTTGTTGGCTTGAGGGGTCTTGACCCGGGTTCAAAGTTTATGGATAACTAACAAACTATCCAACTAATGGCCCTTTCGATAGTGATCTTCTTGTGCAGACCAAAGTCTCACCCGAAGCAGTATGGGGGGGGTGCTAGAACCAGTTTTCCACATCCCAAGAGAGAATTTAATGAAGTGGTCCTCAGCAAAACCCAATATGAACTTATACAAATGCGCGCAATAGTTTATAACATAATCACAGAGAATGTGAAATTATCAATATAGTAATACATAACTATTATTCGCTTTAGCACAGATAACAGATCAGAACCAGATCTAGATCTTAATCAAAGCATAAACACTTAATAGTTCATCAATAACCATACATAATCATATAAGATAACTTCACGTAATCATTAATCAGTAAACAGACAATGCGATCTTAAAACAGTGAGCAATGGAGATGCATAACACAGAGAGCTTCACCAAAAATTTATTTCTATTATATTTTAGATTTTTCAATACATCAAATATCTTTCCAAAACCCTTACAATCCCTTACAAACGCTTCCACACACAATAGAGTCCACACACAACGGAGTTCGCACACAACTAGGACTAGGTCTCCGTGCACACAACCAACATGATCCTTTCAACCCAACTCAAAAACCCTTACAGATGCAATTAATATTAGAACATCAATATCTCATATCACATGCATCACTTAGAACTACTTATCTTAGACATACTCTATCTATATATAATACGCTTATCACGCATATACTATGGTCTCAAACTTTGGTTTGAGGCCCACAGTTTTCATTTAAGCCTAGTTACATCCAAAATTGGGGACAAAATCCCTTTGACTTCATTTGCGTAGCGCACACATAGAAACATAAAAACAGTGTCTTTGGAATTTTTTCCTCAGGGGACACTGAGCCAACAGGCCGCCAACAAAAACATGTGACTCATCCCGAGTCACTGAGGTCCTTTCTCCTTGGTTTTAGCCTTGAGCGTCTTGACAAAATTCTGGAGAGGGAGCACTAACTCGAGGCTCTGTGTTGCTGCACCCTGTGCTTGTTGAACCATATTGTCTGTAGTAGGCCCCTTAGTGGCCATCTCCATGTTGCGCTGAGTCTACTGAATAATCTTCAAGGTATTGTCGAGTGTCTAGGATATTTTTGGTGCTTCCTGCATGTGTTATTTCTCCGCATGCTCCTTGCGGCGCAAGTCTTAAATCTCTTCTTGGATTCTATGGCCTTCTTGGAGTCGAGAAAGTCTCTGTGTAAGGACTAAATTAGGGGCGACTATTCAGATCTCTTCAAACTACTGCTCCTTTTAATTAAGTGTGTTGTGCATCTGCTACACGACCAAATCATTCTGGACAAAGGCCCAAATGTCCATGGCTTCGTTCAATGACTTGTCACACTGGGTGACTGCAAAAACAATGCTATCTTGTGTCTGCTTGACTTTTGCTACCCTTTTTACGTGAACTTTTGGCGGTGTAATTTGGTTTGGAGGTTTGCGATATATTGCTCATACTTTGTGTGAATAGTTTGAACCTCCTCGTACGATGCTTTCACTACAGCAGCCAATCCCTCTAATTTCTTAGTAGGCGCAGTTCTGGCCAAGGAAACTAGAATGTCTCGGCACACCTGATTGATCTTTGCCTCCAGCGTAGAGCGCTGGGCCTCTGCTTCTCTGCATGCTACTTTGACCTGTTGCTGTTCCTGATGTGCTTTTGTAGCTTGCTGTTGGGCATCTCTAGTATTTGTTTGTGAGGTCACTTCTAAGAATTGGAGCTCATCTGCGATCACTGAATGAAGCAAATATAGTTTACCTACAGGAAACACTGAAAGGTTAACATGAATATCACCTGTACTCATAAATTGAACGCGCTGGTTAACATCCCCTAATGTTGGCATAACAACATCCAATGGTTGTGCACTGGTAACCTGCATAGTGGTCCGGCTCACCTGGATCATGCTCTCTTGGATCTAGCTCGCCTGAACCTTTAGTTCTTGTAACCTGATTTAAACAATCTCCAACTCATATTTTTATTAGACCTCCATGTCCATCCATCGATCTTCCTGCACAAATGTGATGGTGTTTGCGATCTCATTAAGATCGTCCTCTGTAAGTGTCAGGACCTCCTGTCCTACTTTCTTATATCCCTTTTGCTTCTTGTATGATCCACTTGTGGTTTGAGTATCATGCTTTGTGCCTTTTGATGTTGTTGCCTCTCTAGTCTCCTTACGTGAAGAGCCATTATTCTCTGGAAATGTGGTCGTATTGATGGTTTCTCCAATCGTAGTTGGCGTTGGTTCCTTCTTAGCAGGTTTCTCTGTGATTGTGGTTGTCATTGTTTCTATCTCTGTAGGTTTGTCAGTAGCCTTCTCCATGGATTTTCTTTTCAGAGTGCACGGTTGTGTAGGCAGAGTCAACCAGGCCGGTGGTAGTTTTTATGTTACTCTGATAAGGTCATCTTCAGTCACCAAATAATATGGCTCATACCACACGCCCTCTACAGTTCCCTTGGCACGAATGTGGATGTTCTGGAATGTAGCCTTAAAGTCAGCTATCATTTTGTATTGGTCGTACAAAGTGCGTGATAGTCTAGGCTTGGACTGTACTACCTGGTTCAACGTCACATCATATAAGACCCAAAATATCTTATTCTCTTTTATGCGCATTGGGTCTCACGAGTTCCAGAGTGTTGTGTAGCACGCATATTCGCACATCCTCTCCTCAAGCTTGGCAAGTTACGTGTCTTCTAGGGTTCTCCATCCAATAACTGCAATGACTAATAAGAGCCAAGCGTATTGGAAGTGCTTTCCCTCATCCTAGACCTCACGGACATTTTCAAGAAATTCCTTGCACGTATGCTGCACTAGTTGTATATAAATCCTTTCTCACACCGTTCGGCCAACGCAATCACATGTGCAGGCTACCCCCTTGGGCCTACACTTGTGCATCATCTTGTAGGCCAAGATGAGCATGCAAAAATGGAAAATAGGGTCATTAATCTCCTCCACAACGAAAGCCCGAGATATCGAGTGACCTCATATTTTGTCTTTATCTGATCCCCCAACGCTTTCTCCTGCGCTTTGCCTCCAGAGTCTGCAATAGGGCCAGCCACTTTATTCGGCAGACTTGTGACTCGATGAATCAATTCTGCATCAATTAGGACATGCTTTCCCAACCAGAGCGCATCATCGTGGACCAACGACAAAAATTTCCTGATGCAGATATCATTAATAGGACTACACCCAAAATGAGGGATTTGCAATAGATTGAGCATGCCTGCCTTGTGCAGACCTAGCATTCCCCTCTTTGGCTCAAGGAACATCGTGCCTCCTTCATAGGTAATTTGGTCTAGGTAGAGCTCATGTGCGAGCTCAGGAAACTTTTCAACATCTGCGATGTCCCAATCATCAAACCGCAACTGTGGGATCCTTGCGAGCATATCCCCTTCCATTGGAACATTCTTTGGGATCAAAGGCACTTGGATACTCGCGCTCACCTTTTCCAAGCCTTTCAGACCCTTTAGAGTAGGTTTGCGCGATGCAATATAACTTGGCAGCCGTGAGAATGGGGCTACTTCAACAACTTCATCGTCCCCTTCCACAATAGTTTTCGGAACTTCGGCCATAGGTTTCTTAATCTTCTCTCCCGTTGAATGGATTTTTCTTGGGGTATTTTCTCTGGGAGATCTACGTGTTCCAGAGTTTTGGCCCTTCTTCATTTTTGATGGCACAGGGGTTTCTACAATGGGCACATCTGGCGCAGCAAGGTCGTCACCTAGTCTTGTGGTTATCATATTTTCGTGAATTTCATACCCTAGACTAGCTCGACGTAATGCATCCTCCAACACCGGGTCCAAACCAGACATAGACCCAGAAAATGTAATGGAAAACACAGAGCTCAGAGTATAAAAATCACTTAGAACACAAAGGGAACTATTGGGACCCCATAGGTCATATTTATACTTGTGGCGGATCTTCAATGACTCCTTCAGCATTAATGAGGCTCTATTATTAACAAAATCGTCCCAAATCAGGAAAAATCCCTTCATTAAATGCATCTTGGATGCTCCTAAAAATGGTCATAAATCTGGCTTATCCATTTTTATTGTTCCAATGGCTAGTATTTTACACTCCTGTGCACAATTCAATCTCCTGGCACAGATACCATGCGCGTGCTGCACTGTACTGCACATAAGGATAACCAGCTACAGATCTTCCCCCCCAACATAGGCTTGTTGACCAGGTAATTCAAAGCATAGTAATTAGTGTCTGTCATATCCCTCATTAACTGCAAACTTCTCTGACATTCATCATCCTAATGGACTATCGCACCACTTTTGAGTAATCTGGTCGTGGGTGCAATTATCATTTCATACTTAGGAATGTGCTTTCTATAATATCCCACCATGACCAGTGTTAGTGTTGGTATCTTCATCCCTCTGTCAGTGATCAAAATTCTCTTGTTGCATTGCATATTAGGTCTCTCGCTCGTCAGATGCATTCCATTAGGAGCATGGATCATCTGACGGTAGTGGTTTGTTGCTCATATCCCTCATGTCCTTTACCTGCTAGCTCATTTCCATTCATTAAGATCATTTGCAGTCACTTTTTGTCTCATAGTTTGCAAAGAGTCATTTTTAGGGTTTTAGTGTCATTAGGTCTAGGGTTTCATCAATAAGGTCTTCAAAATGTCCAATACTGGTCAGCATGCGCATGAGGAGGTTGAATAAAGTTCCAGTACCAATAAATTTCATAAGTGCATGCTCAGAAATGTATTTTTCCTCAAAACCCCATTTTGAGGAAAAACAGAGTATTGTAGGTTTTTATGTATAAATTTCATGTAACTTCAGTTCTCTCATATGTAAATGATTTCAATGGAAACCCTGGTCACCTTGCCAGGCTTTAGCAACTTCATCCCCTGCAAAGCAAACAAAAATCAAGTCATTCAGTTAATCAGAGGCACAAATAGAGTAAACTTTCCAAAAATAGATTTGATCAAAAGCTCTTGTATATAAACTCATTGATCCTCATTACAGATCTCATTTTCATTCAAAAGAGAAAGATTGAACAAGAGAAAGGCGTGTTGGAGATAAGGAGCAAGTTTGAATGAAAGCTGGGAAAAGTTCACTGACACGGTGCATTGGCTGAGTGGTGTGGCGCATACAAGTGGCACGGCGCATAGAGCCGGCCTCCACAGTGTAAAAAATACAATGGCGCGACACATTGAGCAGGCACGGCGCGTTGGGCTTGTGGCGCGACGCATAGAGCTGCAAGCCCAATTTCACCATAAGCTTCCCCAAAACTTCCAAATTTGCTAAAATTTGTGGTGTGCAAGTGATTTAAGACTCCTTTAATTGCTAGTGAAGGCCAACAAAGATAAAATATGTTCAAGCACATGGTCGATCATTATTGGGCGAGAAATCATGTTTGCAAGGCACGAATCAAGATCCTGAAGGCTAAGCTGAAGAAGGCCTTAAAGCGTCGGAAAAGGAAAGATAGACTTCATATTTTGGCCGAGGCTTCCTTGGCCTATCATAGTACATGATGCAGGACACTCAGCCCAAATTTCAATAAATTTGGGACACTTTTTGCAAATTTTGATTTTTTGGCCTAAACACAGATTTTTCAGGTCTACGCGTCGCGCTACTTGGCGCGCGGTTTAGATAGGAGACCCCTATTGGGGAAAAATTTATATTTTTGGATTTTTCATGAAAATTTATGCATGCATACCTATGGCCAAGAGATTTTGACAGGTTTTGGGCTTCCAGAAGGGTCAAAAACACCCTAAAAATGACCTTTCTGCCCCTTTTTGGACACACAGGAAGCAGTGTTGGGAAAACTCATTTTTGGAGGAGAAAATGGCAGCCAAATTTAGAAATTCTACTAGTGTTGAAAATTATACAGGTAGAAATTTCCAACAAGCCCACTTGGAGAAAATTTGGACACCGGTAAGGCCTCCAAAATCAGCTCCAAACTGGTGCGACGTATAGAGAAATCAGGCGCGACGCATTGGGGATTTTTGCTCATTTTTGACTCAATAACTCTGTTTTTCGCCTAGTTTTGGATAGTTTGACTTTCTTATCTCCAAATGTTAAACTCATGATGTAATTTGACGTGTCTTGATGTAATTTTTTCAAATTTTTACTCATGGAAGTAGATTCATCCATCAAAAGGTGAATTGTAACTGAATGAATCAATTTCCTATCTTATAGAGGCAAGCTGTTCCACTGCCTATTTTCCAATTCTTAGTTTAGATCTTGTTGAAACAGCTCCTAAACTTGTGATCTCAACCCCTAGCAGCCGGGGATGAGTTAGTGTTGTCTATATCTTGTGGTTTTTCAGTCATTAGCAGAGGTTGGACTCTTAGGAATGCTTTGAGCATCATTGTACATTCATCTCTGCATTTTTGGCAAAGGAATAGACCAGGGTTTGCAGCACTCCTTGGGATTCATGTGGCTCTTTGTTTTGATGATGTGTTTCTCTCTGTTAATGTAAGTTTACTGGTGTTTCATGTGTATCATTTTCCCTCTTATTTCGTCTTAAGTTAAACAAACAAGGATAAAGGTGGAATTCATTAAAATTTGCAGTGCTCTACCTAGGGTTTGTTTAATTTTCTATGTTTTAAATTGTTTGAAGAGGATTCCTGAAGGTTTCTTGCCCTCTTCAACTCCTCGCCAGTCTAAGCTATCCATTTCATTCAAAATTGAAATGTCAAAACAATTTCCTACCTTGCCCCATTCAGATCTCTGCAAAAACTAGGCCTCATTCCCCAGACCCAAAATCTGCCTTTCCCTTTGATCCAACAAACACCCTCAAAATCAAATCAAACTCTCTTACATATATACCTAGCCTAAAATAAGTCTTCATTCAAGTCATCTCAAGCCTCATTGATCATTTTTTGCTGAGATTGACAAGGAGATAACCCTCTCCCGATCTGGTAGGGCTAGCTACCAAGTTAAGCGTGGTTTGATGTTACCCTAGATTCTGCCTTTCTCAGCCTGAGGTAGATTTAGGCCATAAAAACCAGCATGGAGCATACTTATCTAACATTCAAGGGGATCGAGGTTCCTTTGGGCACACACAATTCCCTAAATTCCATGAGTGCCAATTTTCTGCAGTGCATAGTCTCCCTTATCTACGCATTAATGATTTTTGGGATCAAAGCCTCACCAGATGTATCAAACCCACTTTCAAAGTTGAAGGTAAGAATAACATTTTCTATCAGCGTAGACCACTCACTAGTGCCTCTGTGAAGATTTATTTCCAAGTACCATTCATTAGGCAGATTTCCCATCGTGTGAATAAACATATGAACCCATTCGGGTCTTGTTTCTACTCCCCATACCTGATTCCACTTGGCCAAATGGCTTTGTGTATCTTCTTTTCTAGAATATAAATTCTCCATTTTAATTACTAGGCATTCAAACCACAGCCACATCATGTGCGCACATTCCTCCCAATATCCCATATTCTCCTTATGTGTTTCCCACCATCTTGCTAGAGTAGTGCGCAAGCCAAGATACAGAGCATGGAATATTTATTCTACAAACACAGACCTTTCCAGCTCTCCTAGGAACATGTTTACATCAGTTGAGCCATCATAATGGGGGAAATCACATACCTCAAATGTTATACAATGCAGAGCGTAGGTCACATGTTTACAACACAACATAGACACCTCATGCAGTTGGTTTTGCCAATTCTCTAGTTCTTCATTAGAGTATAAAAAGAGAGAGCTTTCCTTCTCCCATTTAAGATTCCCATCGGATGCAGGATTAATCAAGTCTTTCTCACACAAATTTAGCTTATATATTTGATCAATTTTGTCCTCAGCACGCACTAGTTCAATATGCCTTTGACCTTCTGTAGGATCCAAAGGAAATATTACACTAACTCCATTGCTTTCAAATTCCATTCTCCTTCTCTTCAGATTGATAACACCATCCATGTTAATGGCCTAATCCAATCTTAGTAGCAGAGGATAGAGATCAGTTTCATCAATAATCTGTATGAATTCAAAGTCTGCCAACAGCTTAACACCTTCTATATTGACCACAACCTTTGAAAATATCTACAAAGGAATGATCTTCTATTGGTTAGCCATGTGCAGTTGGATAGTAGACCATTCCAGATTTGGTTCTCCCATGCACTGCCATGTTTGTTTAGGTAGAACATTAGCATCTGATCCCAAATCTAGAATGACTTGGTCCATCTCATAAGCACCAATCTACGTAGTCATATGCATCTCTCTACCTGTTCTCTTCTTGTTCTTATAGATTTTATTGACTGCTTGTTGTTTCACCATGGGTCATTCTTTCTATGCGCAATTATCTATCAATGCCTATAAATTTTCAATAGACTTCTTTTTTCACATCAACTTTATGCATGCTTATAAAAATGCCTTAATCTCCTCTTCTCCTCCTGCTTCCTTTAGTGTTCTACCACTTGTTGATGTACCTCCTGCAAAGTCTTTCCTTTCTTCAATAAGGGTTTCTTTAGCGTGTTGAATATTGAAACCTTATTTGTTTCTAGGTGATTTTCAGATCCATATATCAGTGGCAAGTTTCTTTCCTTTATCTTCATTGGTATCTATACCACTCCTAGTAATTACATTTATACAAGTATATTCTTCATGAGTTTCTGCGCGAACCATCTGGAGATTCTGCATTGGAGTCTTCTTTTCCTGTATTTTATCAATCAACATAGGACAATATTCTATAACATGATCAAATTGTCTACAGTACCTACAGGACTATCGCGTTGTGTTCGGACGGTTTGTAATATTCCCAATAAGCCATGACCTAATTGGAATATTAAATTTTGTTTTATTGCTTTATTTAAAGAATAAGAGGACAAAGGGAGTCCATAATTCTCTGTAATAATGAATAAATAAATGCCAAATGTGAAAGAGACAAATCGTGGCAGCTTAATTAAAGCACCCTTGGTGTGAAAAGGGTTGGATCACTTTGACTGGGTCAACCTTGACCAAATCAACAACGTTGTCATGGTGGAGTGGTCATCAATGAGGGACAACGCAGTTTTAGATGGAGATGCTTTGTGTGAATGTAGTGATATTTTTGGATGGGGCTTAGGGTTTGCAAGCTCATATTCTATTTAAGTAAGAGGATGGAAGCCATATTCATTATGTTTGGGTTTATTATATTTTTAAATATATGGTCTGTTTAGACATATATCTTTCTCTTGCTGTTTAGCTGAGATAGAGTCCTGTTTAGCACAGGGTGTTCCTGGTCGAGAATCCCACCTCTTCCATTGATGAGCTCTTGGAGGAGTCTTGTACTACATTATCCACTATCAGGATTAAGGCCAAGCTTTATCTTTCATTTATAGCACAGATCCTGTTGACGGTTTGGTTGTTTTGCAGGTTGCAGCAAGTGGTGATTAGATCTCTAGATCTAGGCCATTTCATTGATTATTTTCAGTGGAGGAGGCTTATTTTCCATTGGGAGGACAATATTGAAGGCCATTGTTCTTATTATTAGATCTTGGCATCAGACCAACCATATATTCATCCCTACAGCACAGTTTTCTTCCAGATCTACATTATTTATGTAGGAGGAGTTGCAGGGTGGTTTAGCACACCATTTGGAGAGTTGATTTTCTAGTGAAGGGGATTTGCCTTTAATTTAGAGGATCTATTGGGGGAGTCTATTGTATTGATGAAATCAGATCATCCAAACTTTCCAGATCTGTATTTTGCAGTAGATCTGCAGTCTTAGATTTCAGATCTACAACTTGCACTTGGTGTTTTGCTGAAAACCTTTCATTAAGGGAATTTTGAGGTCTAAAATAGGCCTCCTAAGAAAAATGTACAACCAAAATAAACTTTATAAGAACCAATAGGATTCAAGATTATGATGTCAACTATGGGGGATGATTCACCATTTTTAATTAAAATGGTAAAAATATTAAAAAATAATAAAAATATTAAAACTACTTTTTCAACTTGTATTTTCAACATATCTCGCAAATTTGTTACTCAAATTTTGAGCTGGAGTACTCGTTGGATGCAAAATTTAATTCCTCATCCAAGTAGTACCCATGTTGCATACTTTCGATGGACCCTACTACGTGAAAAATGAGAAATACATGAAAAATCGTGATTGCAATCACGTTTTTCATGTATTTCTCATTTTTCGTATAATGGGGTCCATCGAAATTATGCAACATGGGTACTCCTTGGATGAGGAATTAAATTTTACATCCAATGAGTACTACCACTCAAAATTTGAGTAAAAACTTTGGGAGATAAGTTGAAAATACAAGTTGAAAAACTAGTTTTTTCTTTTTTCCCTCTAAAATTTGATGATGTCATCAAATCTTATTTGATTTTTTCCACTATTATTTTATAATTTTCTTAGGAGGCCCATTTTAGACCTCAAAACGCCCCTAATGAAGGGGTTCTTAAAAGGAGGTTGTATAGTGCTCAGATCTGATATAGATCTATCTTTTGAGGCACATATAAGCCCTAGATCTGATGTATAATCATTTTTTGTAGCAGAGCTAATAAAATGACGTTGTAAGGGTCTTCCAGCTTTTATACATAGTTGCAACACCTCTTATTGAGTGATTTTGTCCATTGGAGGCTTGTATTTTCTTGTTTTGTATCTTATGGGCCATTTCTTACACATATTTTGCTGATATCATAACATATGAAATGTCTCCATATTGGCCTCTTGCTTTTATATAATGATCTGCATTATTGTTCCAGCATTTTGCACTATATTCCTACTTTTCCCATTTGGGAATATTACACATTCGCGTGCATAATGACCAACATCACCACAATTATAGCAAATCACTTTTCCTCTTCCTTAACCAGCTGATCCACCTCCTCGGCCTGTATTGAGAAAACAACTCTAAAAATAGAAGAAAAGAGATATCAATGCCTTAGAAATAAGCCACTTCGAGGGGGCAACCTCCAATACATTACATTAATGAACAATTCTTGGATGATACAAATGAAAAAACCTCCTTTCTATATATAGGAGTCCATGGGGCCACAATGTAATTCTAGCCGACCTAACAATAATAATATAAGGGCACAAGAATAACAATATGGGGGTTACAGGGATACAAAGATAATAATAAGGGGGTCTACACTAACATAATAAGGGACTACACTAATAATATAGGGATCTAACATGCCCCTCTCCTTCAAACAAGTGTTTTCCTCAACACTTGATTATTTCTTGATGCTTCTGTACAAAATTCTCATACTCCTATGTGGAATCTTCTACAAGAAAGTTCTTCCACTTGTTCAGATAATATGAAATTGATTGTACTTGTCGAGTTCTTGTTTCTGTGACAGCTTCAGAACTTCTTTTGATGTGATGTTGATCTTCCGGTTGTTTCATTTGATTTTGCACCAAAGTTAGGTTATCCCTTGAGAGTTGGAGAACTTGTTGTTGATGCTTGATGTGATATTCCACTACTTTATCATCCATATTAGCTATTATTTGATCCTTCAAACCATCCAACTTAGCCTCCATTTATGCTTTTAAACCATCTATGTCATCTTCGGTTGCTCTTCGTAACATTGAAATTTGTTGCACTTGGTACCGTAATTTTGATATCTCATACTGCAATTCTTCCTCTTCATGCGTCATAGTATATATTTTTGAGGGCTTAATAGGTATGGAATTATTTTTTTGAGGTATTATAGAACCAAATAATGATAAAAATTCTAAAATATGCCCTTGGAATCACTTCAAACTTCTTTTTCAAACAAACGTTATGCAATTTTAAAAACCAAATACACACCTTTTTCCTGCTTTTGAGAATCTAGATATTGAAACTGAATTATCTATGTGATATCAGATCCTCAATAAGTGAAATTTGGCCCTGAAGTAGCCCTTTGAATCTTCTTTCGAATGCCACAGGTTTTACCTAATTTGGACTCTTCAAGGCAAAGTTATGTCCAATCTCCCACAATGACCTAATTATGGACTGGTTCCGTAGAGTGAACTTGTATGACTTGCCACATGTCACTTTTTCCTCCTTCGGCTCTGAAATTTATAGCCTAGAAAAAACAGTCCGTGTACTTGTGGTCAATTTTTACAGAATCTAAATTCGACGCTCAGAGAGAGAGTTATGATGTTTTTCCCACGGTCACCTCTTTGAGATGAAATTTGGGAGCTTGAACAAATCCTAACTTCCATAGATCATATCTCAAAAAATATTGCGAACCAAGATCTAAAATTTTTACAAGAGGTTCTTCAGGATTTTGGCTTTTCTCTGCACAAATTTAAGCTTCTGAAACCTCATAGAAAAAATTTTATAGAAAAAATTCTGCGATGACCTGTTTTGGTTAAATTCAGGAGCCTGCAAAAAGACCTAACTTCCATAGATCATATCTTTGAAAATATTGTGAACCAAGCTCTAAAATTTTGCGATGATATTCCTCAGGATTTTGGTTTCGCACTATAAAAATTTCAGCTTCTGAACCTTCGTGGAAAAAACATTATAGCTAAACTTCCACGATTACCTGTTTGTTGCAACGAAACCATAGAATCTAAAGCTCTGATACCAAATGTTGTGAAACCAGCTCCAAAGATAGAATAAAAGAGATATCAACGCCTTATAATAAGCCACTTCGAGGGGGAAACCTCCAATACATTACATGAATGAACAATTATTGGATGATACAAATGACAAAACCTCCTTTCTATATATAGGAGTCCATGGGGCCACAATGTAATCCTAGCCTACCTAACAATAATAATGTAAGGGCACAATAATAACAATATGGGGGTTACAGGGATACAACAATAACAATAAGGGCGTCTACACTAACATAATAAGGGACTACACTAATAATATAGGGACCTAACAGCCTCTTGCTCTGCCTTGGAATCCTCCGTGCCCAAAAGGGGGTGCTCGTGATGTAGGCTCCACCTGAATTCTATATATCTATGCTTTATCCAACATCATATCATAGGTATGGAAATTACTCTCATCATGCCCTAATGAAAAACATAACTTGCAAAATAACTGCTTCAAATCAGGCTAATATTTCCAATCCTTGGCCAAGAGTCTATGTCATGTAGTCCAACAATTTGACATATAGTTCACCATACCGGTTTCTTCAATCGACTAGGACCTCCAGCATTCAGATAATTGTTGAAAACATGACAATGTTCTTTATGGTGCCCCAAAGCTTTTCATTTGATACACCATACCTCTGTGCATACCTCCTTGCCCTTGTCTTTGCGCATATTTTGAATTTCTAGATGCATTTCTTCTAGAGAACTTTGAATATGTTGAGTTCCCAGCACACTAGGTGCGGGGGTAGCCTCTAGTTTCATTGCAACTTCTACAACCTCATCTTGTGTGGAAATATTTTGCTGACCTAATGGTTGGCGCAGATGTTGGAGAAACATAACAAAAAACCATTCTTTATGCTGAGTATCATCAATAAAAAATACACCATCTCTGATGGTGTGCTTCAATCTTTGATCAACCTCCCATACAAAATCATTAGGTTCTTGACAAATATTCTTCATTTCTGTCACCAGTTTCACGTATGACTTAGGTTTCTTAAACTGCTCTTTTAGGGCTGCTTTAATTTCTTCCAGGGTAGCATTAGGGTTTTCTTGCACATACCTAATGTACGAGTCTAATGCGTGATCTTGGAATGCAGTAGCCAGTTGCGCTTTTCTAATATCAATATTGTTCATTTGTTGAGCCTACCATACAACCTTAGTTACAAACCAGACATGATCATTGTCCTCATTTCCAATGCCTTTGAAATTAGATAACTTCATGGATGCAGCCATATCTACTTCAGGGGGAGGTGGAGGTGGAGGTGGATATGGACTGTGGGGTGGGGTAGGTGATATATGATGTGAGCTCAGAGGTGGAGTGGATGGAGTGGGAAACAGATTCAAGGGTTTCTGATATGATGATATTTCTTCTTGTGAGTTAGTTTCTAGTTTAGGTTCACTATCAGATCTAGGCTTCAGAGGGCTATAAGGGACTTTTTCAGAGTCTTCATGGAAAATTATTCCATTGCGCATAACTAAAATTATTTGATGCATTCAATTAGTATGTTCACACAGACAACCCCGTTCACACAATAGAATTTTTAGTAATAATTTCAATGAGTGCAGGAACTTACCTCTAGGGCCTTTGAAAAACCTTATTTCTGCTTCAGAGTATGACACAAATTGGTCAACAAAAAATTCATGTAGAAATTATACAATATTAATTTATATCTTGGATTCTCCTAATATAACAATGTGCTACTGTTAAATACAGAATCGCTTCTACAAATATTTGCAGAATTAAAAACACAATCACCAATTACATAAGCATGAAGAAAGATCAATCACACACAACACAGATAATTTCTCGAGGAACGCTTATAGCTAAAAAACCCACTATATTCTATTGTATATTATATCATGGATCATGAAACAATTACATACAAAACTCCAATCACAAGAGCCCTCACTACATCAGCTAATTGACTCACAGTTTCATACAAAAATTGGCAAATCACTTTCTCAATTTACTGTCTCTAGATAGCCTGCCTCCACAGCACAATCCCTGCTGATATAAATCCCTAAATGAATGCAATATTTCCTTCCTTGACTGTGAAATCCTCATGGAAAAATCCAATGTGTTTGTGGTTGCATGTGTGCAACTAGATAATGTCACAACTTATAGTCAGCTTCCATTTCACCTAGAACTCAACTGGGTCTCCAATAGATCTGACATGCATGACATTAATAATAGTAAATCTTCAGTTGCATGTGAGACCACTAATTGTGAATTACTTAATAATTAATTCATTTGATCTCTCACTAGTGTATCTTCAGTTACAACTAGCACAACTGAGTTTAACTCACTTAACTGAGTTAAAATGCTTTACAACTTGCACAATTGCACTTCCAACTCTCTTACAACTTCGAATCATTCAGTTACAACTAAGTCAACCTGTCCCACCAACCAACCACTTAACTCGAAATTCCTTTAGGTAACTGATTTTCCACTTCAGTTAACTATTTCCAAGTGCTCATTGAGAATATATTATAGTTTATTGTCCAACTAATATTAAGGGATAATAATAGTAGACATGCATCTATAAATAGACATGCATTCTATAAATAGATTATGCACATACATATATAAATAGACATACACCTAAAAATAGCTTGAGGCCCCATCCTAGTGTAGGTGCTTAATTTTCAATAGGATCTTCTTATTGAATCTCAACACTCCCTCTCAACAAGAAAGGGAATATCCTTCACCCTGATCCTGTCTCTATGGTATTCAAATTTTCTCTTGGTGACCGCCTTCGTTAGAATATTAGCATCCTAATATTCCGTGGGAATGTACTGAAGCAACATGATTCTCCTCTACACACAATCTCTGAGATGATGGTGGTGAGCCCTGATATTGCACCAAGAGTGTTGCAACTCCTAGGGGTTGCCCTACTTTACCTTATCAACCCGGGGTTCATACAAACATGGAGGTGATAGTGCTATATACACATCATATGCATTCTATTCATGTCATCCTCTTCCACTTTATGAAAGGGCGCTATTTCTAAGGGTTCTTAGTGAAGTATGTCACACTTCAATGAAAATAAACTAAATTGCAAAAAGGAAATGATAGAAGGAAACTAAATTAAATCCCTGAAAATAAATGATAGAAAGGGAACTAATCTAAATTTTTGAAAAGAAATGACAGAAATGAAACTAATTTAATTTGGAAAAAAGGAAATGACTGAAAAGAAACTAAACAATATTGCTGAAAAGAAATGGCAGAAAGGAAACTAATTCTAAACCACACTTAACTTGGCCAATCGAATAAATGCACTCTATTTATCCTATGGTCTATCTACCATGATTCTACCAATGCAACTAAGCTATCCATGACTTAATCCTAATTGAAAGAGTGTTGATTGCAATTCGGAGGAAAAAAAGGGGCTAAAGTGGCTAATGGAGGGGTTAACGTATGAAACAAGGCTTAGAAGTGGAAAGAGCGGGGTTAAACCTTATAAAACCTTATTATAGAGTAGAAATGTCTTTGGAATGGAATGAATTGAAAAGTGCAATGGAGGATATGCGATGGAGGCAAGAGTTGTGATATGCGATATCGCAAGCGGAGGAAACATGCAGTAAGTGTAACGAAAACCAACTAAACGGTGTGAAGTGTGATGTGATACAGGTGACGTGGCAGTGGGACCGATGGTGGAGAGTGATCGCAATATCGAATTTGGCGGATCAGAGTGGTAAGTCTTAAAATAAGAGGGTAAATGTTGCGACGTGCGATTTACGATGGGTGATGTGGTGGTGGGAACGGCGGCGAAGCGGGATCGCAATATCGCAATCCGTGGATCATAGTGGTAATGTCTTAAAATAAAAAGGGAAAATGGTGCGATTTTCGACTTCGCAATATTGCAATCGGCGAAAAAAAGCGGTAAGTGTAAAGGAAAAGAGGGAAATGTTGCAAGTTGCGGTGAGCGACTTGCGATGCGGCGACAATATCACATCGGTGTGGGGAAGTGGAAAGTATTAACGAGAAAAAACTTAAATTATGCGAGTGCGAAATACGAAGTATGGTAGCGGGGATTTTGAGGAGGAAGGCAGAGGTCAAGTTTTTTTTGGTTTTTGAATGGTTTTTACGTGCTCTGCATTAAAAAGGGCAAGGTAATCATAAACAAAAAAATAAAGGAATAAGGCAGGCCGAAGGGCTTAAATGCGTTTAGAGAAAAAGATAGGGTGCAGCAGTAAAAAGAAGCATAAAACATGATGGAATGGAGGTGCACCAACAGTGCTCAGAAGTGTAACACACTTGTGGATTCATGCACATACAATAGACAAAAATGTGTGATAACAACAGTGAAAGAGAGACTTAAACTTGGTAATGCAGTTTCTTCCCTAAACTCAAACAGAAAGAAATTTTTGGCTTGTGGGAAGGTCTACCCTGCTCGAACTCTATTGACAGAGATGAGAGGGGGAGGCTTGACCACAAATTTTGGAGTTTTTCTTCCATTCTACTACTCACAAGCAAATGAACTACATCAACAAACTGGAAGAAAAACTAAACAACAATGAAACTATTAAAAGCGTATCTAACCAAATGGCATAAACAAAACTAGTTGAATGACAGAAAGGAAAAGATAGTAACATCAGAGAACCTGAGGCACAAGGATTGGGCCCTAACCCACGAACCTATCTCTCTGAAATTAAATCAGTCGAATGAAATTAGTCTTCTCATTTCATAAAATAATAACCTCATACATCTCTGAAAGCTTGATCACTAAGTAAAATAATAAAAATATCAATAGCTTGTAATAAAGTTTCAAATAGAATTGACTGGAATTGACTAACTCTTCCTAGCTCTATCTCTTCTCTATTTATTCTACAGGGAAGCTACCAAAAACTCCCTAGAAAATAGTGATTGAGTCCACTTGACTCCAAGTAAACAAATATTGAGTGCTTGGTTGCCCTTGCAATTCGAATTGCTAGAGAGAATCCTTGGGGATCCTTTGGCTACCTTTGGAATTCCAATTTCCAGAGAGAATATTTGGGATACTTTGGCTACCTTTGAGAGTTAAGGAGGGTGGAAAATCCTCCAATAATTTCTCCTCATTGTCTCCTCCAAGTATTTATGATAAAATCCTTGTAAAAATGCTTAATAAATCATAATTTTCTTCACTCGACCTCATATTAGGCACTCGGAGTATGTTAGCCTTAATCAAGAAAAAGAGATCTAAGGAGGCAAAAATGTGACCATTAACCCATCCAAATATGTATAATGATGGAGCTCATCATCATTCCCCTACTGAATGGTTGCTCATCCTCTAAGAAACTAATCCTAATCTTGTATTTCCTTCAAGGCTTTGATAGCCCTGCTGATTTCCTGAGGAAGAAGTGTGGGAGTTTCCCCAAGGGGGTAAAAACCATTATTATTTTCTACACTCTCCCATTATCTATCTTGAGCATCTATGTCCTTTTCATCATTCAACCCCAGTAGAAAAGTTGGGTTGAGCTTTAGTCTCAACCATTGGATCTTTTTGGCCTGCATGGCCCTCTTGTATAATGGTGCCATTTCCAATACACCCCTCAGTCTTTCTGTAGTATGGTACTCCCTGTTCTTGAGGCTGTGAGGGAGGTTGATCCATCTCCTCTAGCTACCCATAATGGATTCATCTTCTATCTTCCTAGAAACATCATCAAAGTAGTCTATCAGTTGGTTTTGAGTCTGAAGGTAGATTTCAACTAGTGCAGTGTCCCTTTCAATCTCTCTATGGTTAAGGATGACTCCTCTTGGGCTGAACAATTCTGGTCTGATATATAAGGGTTCTCTATTTTTTCTTCCCATGACCTTCCATATCTCTTTTTCTCTAGTGTCCTCATTCACCATCCAAGATGCTAGAGCCACTAATTGCATATCCCCCATTGTAGGATTGGGGTCCCAAATATCCAGATTTGTCAGCACAAAGTTATGCACATAAAACTATACCATCTTTACCTGATCAACCATGTTAGCTTGCTTGTATAAATTCATGAATTTCATACAATCTTGGAAAGGTAGTGATCCATGGGTGGCTAGAGTTTTGATTTGAAATAGAAGCCATTGCTCGCTGAGGTACACAAGATATGAGTTAGAAGGGAATATGTTCTTAAGGGCTTCTATGCATAAGTCTGCCATGGTGGCTACTTGCTCCTCTTTTTGCTGCAATTTCTCCTTCAGTGCTACATTCTCTGCCTATGCCTTCTGCAGCTACTCCGTCAGAACTGTTTCTTCAATTATTTCCTCCTCCCTTGGTGATTCTTCAATGATAATTGGGCTCATGGGAGGAATTTTTGGCTCTCTCTGACTCATCCTCTGACTCTTGTTAGCTCTTAAATACATAGAGGTCTACGTTTTTCTCTTTGCGCTCAGAGGAGCTAAGGTGGAAACTACCTCTTTTTATTGAGGGAATGTGGTGTTTTGTTGTGAGTCTACTTCTTGCCCACTTTATGTTATCTCTATGACTTCTATGGCCATCTCTTTTGTTTTTCCTTGGCCCTTTGGCTCATCCTCTTCTTCTTCTTGGCCCTCTTCTGGTTCTTCTTATGGCTCTTCTTCTTATGCTGGTTCTTCTTCCTCTATTGGCTCTTCTTCTTCTTATCTAAGGCTAGAAGTGGAATTCGGCCTTGTTTGGGTTTCTATAAAAGCTTCCCTACTCATGTTTGTGAAAGAGGACTAGGCCATGGGCAGGGTGACGTTGTTCTGCTATTGCCCCTGCATGTTGTCCCATAAATATACGGTTGAGGCTCACTGTTGCCACGTTGCGGGCTTTCGTCGATCTCTCTCGCTTTGATTTTTTTTAAATTTACTGGTTTGGATGAGACTGACCTTCTTTATTATTAGACTGCGTAGCTACTTCTGGAGTGATTATGTAACTCAAACTTAGCTCTAGTTTTCGTTAGATACCATTGTTTCCTTCTCCTTGTTAATTCATGATGGACTGCATGTTTCCTCCCCTCGTTCTCCTCAACTCCACTTGATTGAGATTATTTTCTTTTGCATGCCCAAGTGGCGTAACTTTGTAGTTCTCCTAGTCATACTTCACAGTGGTGGCCAAGCTAACTGGCCACCTTTCTTCCCCTTAAACTCTAAGTCTACAAATTTAATTATTTCTGGCTATTATGGATGTGTAGCAAGGGGCAAGAAGTTATACCTGAGTTTACCTGTCATTTCCAAGGCGTTTACAGGAGCTGGATTGAGGAGAAAAACCTTTTATATTTTGCGTTCATCACTTTTTTCTATTCTCTGGGTGAGCAAATCGCTGAATGAGGAGCTCTCTAAGTGAGTTGTTGATATGTCCTTATTGTTTCTTCTCATTGTAGACACTACATGGGGGTGCTCTAGATGCCATGGGTGGAACTCTTATCTTTCCTGGGGTCTCCTTCATGAGCTCATCCCTTGTTTTTCTTTTTGTTCAAGAATAGATGTATGCACTGTAGGAATTCCCTGATGTCTGTAGCAGTCTGTGTTTTTCTTTCCTTGCTACATTGTGCTCAAGAATGGAGGAATGTGGTGCATGGAGGTGATGGAGGAGGTTACAAAAATGAATGGAGTGAATGATGGGATGGATGGTAAAATAGGAGAGAAAAGAAGATGAATTCTTCCCCATGTTTCCAGAAACCATTAATGACCTGCAAGAATAGCAAACATAGAAAACACTGAGATGCATATGTAATTTATTTGTTTTTTTTTTCTTCTTTTTTTTTTTTTTTGAAAGCAACTGGGCTGCCTCCATGGGGATTTTGAACCCAAAGACTTGCCTTGGGCACCTCAGAGAGGTTTTGACCCATGTATCTTTATTCTCTTTTTTTTTTCCTTTTTTTTTTGAGCATGTGAGCTACCTCCATCGAGGTTTTCATCCCACAAGCTTGCCTTGGGTGCCTTAGAGAGGTTTTCACTCGTAGATATTTATTATTTTTGTTTTTTCTTTTTTTCTTTCAGGAGGTGTGGGAAACCATGGAGTTCCCCATCACATACTCCTCTCTTCTTATTGAATTTATGAACTCCGCCTTTGACAAAGGCTTCTTGTAAATTTTAAGTCTGTGACCATTGACAAGCAAGGGGATTCCTTCCTCATCTATGGTTCTAATTTGAACTGCGCCATTATCAAAACATTTTTCCGTTGTATAAGGTCCCAACCATATTTTCATTAGCTTGCCTTTGAACTATTTAAACCTTGAATCATACAACAACACCCAATCTTCTTCTTGGAAGGTCTTTTCTTTGATGTTCTTGTCACGTTGGACCTTCCTTTGCAGCTGAAATACCTCCATGTGAATAAGTGCTTGCATTCTGAACTTATCCAATCCACATTTATTTTTAGCAACCTCTCTTTTTGGGAATTCGATAGATCTATATTTAATTCAGCTGCCACTCTTAAAGTATTGAATTCAAACTCAACTGAAAGTAGAGCCTTCTTACCATAGACTAGTTCATACGGAGTGAATCATTTCACCATATGGTTAATACCATAAACTTTTGCATAGGAAACCATATCTCTTTTATGGAATTTGATTATTGGATCGAAACTCTACTCCCATGGCTCTTCGAAACTCTGTGGTTGCATTACATGTGGACCCATGGAAAACTACATTGAACGGGTATCAATGTTGTGAACCTACTCCGTGCCACCTCCATGTTGTTGCCTCATTGTTTCATTCCACGATACCATATGGTAAGTTAATACCATAGCCTCCATCATGTACTTTTGAATTTTTTTTAATACATATGGTAATAATACATCACATGTCCACATTTTACCATACGTATTTCTTCTTCAAATATTCTGCTCCAAGGTTTAACATATGATTCGTCAACTTTATAACAAACTTCGTTACCATGGCTTGACCATACATCCAACTTATGGCTTATATGTAGGTTTTTAATGCGGATTTAAAAACTCTGCTCCAACATAGAATTTTAATATATGCTTCTCCTACCATGGTTATATATATACCATGTGCACCATATGAATATTTTCACTAAAGTATTTTGGTTTGAAAACAATTTTTTTTTAATAATTTGCACCAAAACGTTAATCCACCATAGTAAAATATCACCTTACCTTGGTATAATGTTTGCACCCATATGTGCGCCCTTTTTTTGAATGTTTTTGCACTATATGTTTTTGACCAAAGGTTGAATGCGCCCACCTAGATATTTGCACTGAATATGACGTGTCGAGATGGAGATTTGCCACATGAAGAAGTACCTGGCATACCCTGATTGCAGTAAAAACTTCAACAAACGTAATCTAGAGATACCACTGGAATTATCACGTCAAACCCTTCGACTTGGCGCTATTTTTGCAAAAAATTGGGACAGTAAAACTTTGCACAAGTTGAGAACAATTTTTCCACCTAGGAACATCTTGGTCGCCAACATATAGCAATATTTCGACTTGGATTACAAGATCCATTATGGATAAAACAATTATTTTTCTCGCCAAATTTTTTGGAGGTCATTGGAAAAATTAAATAGGTGAAAATTTTCTCACCGCAGACCACCGTGAAGGTGAAAAATGTCTCCTAGTTAAGAAAATTGGCAGGTTTTTGATTGGGTTCCACATGTCATAATCTGATTGGTCCATACATCTGACTGGGTTGCTGACTAGGCTACTAACGTCATGATGCCATGTGTCATCTCCAGATTGGTTCATACCCCCATGTAACCCTATTGACATCAACATCTGTACGCCTGATGTTAGCATATGTACTATTGACGTCAACACCACGTGTCATCCCTGTGGGTCCTACCTGCAAATTTCTTAATTGTTTCTCCAAAACTTCAACGGGCCATAACTTTCACTTACAATGTTGGATTGAGGTGTCGTTCATGCCATTGAATTCATAATGATGAGCTCTTCGATTCGAGATAGGTTCCTTTAAGTTTCAAGGACTTTGAAATTTTGGCCTTTTAGGATCCTCCTGGACCAGGTTGTTACAACAATTGTTATTTCATTGTTTGGGTGTTGAATGGTTTCCCAAAGTGTTGGTTCTTTCGAATAAGAGTGATCGAGTGATAGATTGTGATTTATTATGCAACGTGTCTCTTTTCTCTCAGAAGTGTGAGTAATATTTGATGCGTAACAATGTCCCTAGAGTGTTGAGTGTGTTATTTACAACAATTGGTTTTGAGACTTTGTTAGCACTAGTTTCCATTTTTTCCTCCATATATTTTTCACAATAGCCTTGAAATAAAAAGACATACCCAGATTGAAAATTTATTTGTGAGTAGGATTGGTTTTTCTTAATTAAAAAGACGATTGATTCGCCCAACATTTTGGCATCACTTATAGGGAGGTTATTAGAGTTTCATATGTGCAACTAGCATGTTTTTTAATGCATTGAATGTGTTGTGGATCATTTTAATTTACTTTTGAAACATTTAAAAAAAAAAAAACAAAAAAACATATATGTTAGAAAAAGGACATGTAAATTTTTTATATGCTGAAAATTAATTTTTGTTTTATATGGTTGGTCAATTAACATATTATGTAGAAATTGAAAGGTGGGTTTGACCATTGAGTTAATAACTGTGCAAATCAATAAGCGAGGTTTAAAGGAATGGAGGTTGATTTGGATCGGTGGAAACCCACAGGCACAAATAGCCCACAGGGTAACAATGTTGGTGCCTTCGTAGTTGACCCAACCAAGAGCCCACTGACCAAGATTGACGGCTCACAAAAACTGCGGGGGCAAACCTCTAATGGGTATATCGTACTCTATAGAACTCCTGTAGTGACGTAGGCAACCCATGACTCTGCCAATTAATGTCGCCAGCTAACGAGCCAGCTCGTATGTCGCATCATGTGTCTGTTATCTGTCAAGTCACGCATTGAATTTTCATTCATTTCCAAAATCTCGCACCATCTATAAAATTTGTTAAATTTTATCCTTTTCCTCTTATTGGTTTTCATTTCCAATTTCTCAGTAGTCATCTTAGTTGTTTAATTTCTCACCTCTATTCTTGTTCCGTCGCCACCCTGATTAAATTCATGGCTAAACAATCATCCCTGTCTGACTCTTCCAACCAAATCTCACTTATGGATATTGAGCAAGATGTCAAGGATACCCTGTGCTCAATTGAAGATCTTCCATTTTACCAGTAAGTCCTACTCAATGAGAATAATTCTCCTATCTACTCAGCCATGGTCAAGTCTGATGTTCTGTCTCCATGTGTCCTGAAAACCCATATTTTTCTAGAATTCTTAAATTGGCTAGTGTATGCATTATAACCTAGAAAGTGCTCTGTGATGAATAATTTAGGAGAGAGTGTTCTTCAAGTCACATCTCAGTTAATCCATCAAGCCCTCTGTTATCCTGAGTTAGAATCTTATGTTAATTTTACGAAATAATCATTGGTGGCACTACATGACAGTCTTGCAAGGCAGGAGTTTACACAAGTGGTTTTCTTTCTAAAGCCAGAAGTAGGACGTTTTTCACCAGATGATAAAGAGTTCCCATTGGATATTTTTGATGCAGAAGTCAATTTGGTACTACAATTTTTGTCAAAGATACTTGGAAAGGAGGAGGTTGCTCAAATTGACAGGTCGGTGCTTGGGTTATTTTCTTTAATGATGAAGACCAATGTGGTGTTAGTTATTCCCTCCTACTGGCAAGACAATGTTAATGCTCAGCTTATGAGCCTGTCCCTCACTAGGTATTTCAGGTTTTCCTCACTAATTAATTATTTTTTCTTATATCAAAATTTAGAAGAATTTTTTCATTTGGGGTTAAATATTATGGATGCAAATAAGTAAAGACAATCAATGGTGTTTTGGACAGATGTAATAAGAAATGAACCAAATTAGAGAGGGGTGTTTGACTTTGCTGCTTATTTCATGCCAATTGCCTATAATATTTTGAATGGAATTACTCCATTTTTTTCTGCCGAAGGCTTAGGAGTTTCTTCAGCTTAGTTTCAATTATAAATTTGGAGATTGGTTTGTGTATGATGATTATTCCAAAATTAGGTTGTATGGGACCGGAATTGAGCCTTATAGATTACCCATCTTTGTTCCCATGAGAATGTTTGCCTTGAATTTATTAGAAAAATACTGAATTTAGATCAAATACATTTTTTCCCAATGAAGAAAGGCCATTTATTTAAGTTGCCTATGTCTGTGGGACCATTCATAGTGAATATGAGGCAAGCAACAAATGAGGCAAACCAGATGTTAGAAAGCATGCACTTGTTATTAGGTGAGAAATGGGATTTGTTGGGCTATATTAATCACTTTTAAATGATTAAACAAGACACATTAATTATCAATCCAGGGACATCTTTTTATTTCAATGACAGTTGCACTGTCTGTGCCAATACACCCAACCAGAACCAATTCAAAAGAAAAGAAATCGTTGTTGAAGTAAATGTTGGAAGTAAATCACTCATGCAGAAATAAAAGGATCTACAAGACTGAAATCACACTTCAATTAATCTGTTCTAGCGCACCACACAATAAGTATCCAGCTAGTATCTCTAATATCACCTGTGTAACAACATACAAAGTATTGAAATTGAAGTGGATATATTCACAGTTGAACAGCAGCAACAACACTCTACTAATACATAAACTGAAATACAAATACATACACACAACTACTTTAATCACTGCAATCCCTGCTAAGAAGGAAGGCCCTTCCTCCCTAGCAGGGTGCAGGTAGAGGAAGAACTTAATGGAAACTAAATCGAATAATACATGTAACAACAATAACAGGATAATCTATATTAATCTAAACACAATTACATAGCCAAAATAATTTTGTTCTCCGCTAACCTTTCGACCTCTAGGGCAGAGAACTATATAGTGGTTACATCTCAAAAAATCAAGGGATAGATCAGTCATGAGAATCTTATGATTCTCATGTTGATCGAAATAGAACTCGTATAGTTATAACCACTTCCTAATAAAGTTCTGACTAGAAAATTATAGATTACAATCAAAACTGCCCTTAGGCTGTTATCAAAAAATAAAATGTTAAACAACTTCTATAGCTATCTTAATAGAACCATAGCTATACTATAACAGATAAAGGATAGGTCAGAGACAAGTGTTGACGAGATCCAGATAGCGGTACAACTGTATCAGTAGTTCGCCAGCGGGTCTATAACAACAGAGTGTAACAACAGTTTGTCGGCGGGTTTGTAACAGCAAGGTGTAACAACATCACTTCGCTATAAAAACATCCCCTTAACTGCTCCTGTGGACCTCATGCTCAGGATATTTGGTGCTATAAATGACATCTAGAAAGACAACACAAATACCATAGATCCTCTCCAAAAATTCATCCTCAGTTAGTCATAAAAATGCACGATATATCATAATAACTGATGAATTGGTAGAGTTATAAAAGCAAGGTGAAACAACACAAGTTAGGATAGAAAGGTAGGAAAAAGAGGAAAAGATACTCCCATTGGTTATAGTTATGAGGCAAAATATGGAAAACAAGTGTAGGAAAAGTGTACAAAACTGGCACCAACATCTCCCCCCAACTGAAATACTTGCATGTCCTCATGCAAACTCATCTCTCATGGGAATATCTCTAGTGCAGGTCGGTGAGATCATAAGCACCAGTTGTATCTTCGTCTACAGACCTGTACCCATGATTGGCCATTAACTTTCATACCCAGGACTCTGACTCATACTTACTTAATTCATAATTACTCCGATAATCCGCAATTGGCAGCCAGATCAAATTAAACTTGAATCTCAATCCCAGCCACAAAGCACCAAGGGATTGTACGATCTATGCATAAGCTGGTACATGTGTAAAAGCCACCATGAAAATCTGGAATGAGAATGGGTCCCCCTTCAATAGCTCAGCACTGCTGGCTTCCATGAATTTCAAGCACCCTATCAAGGCTCGACTCTTCATCATTGAGAACTGATTAAGGAAGAATTTCAAAATTCTTCTTCTATAAGTGGTAGTAGGTCCTTTAATCCCAGGGGTACTCAAAATTCTCCTGAATTCTCGCCTTAACTTGGCAACCCATCCTGGTTCTGCCCGAACCCACAATGCCATCTTCTCCTCATTAGCCTCCATAGATTTGATGGCCAAATGCCATTCAATATGATTCTTCGTGAAGGACACAAAAGCTCTCAATTGAATATCTCCCATATAGGAGAATACTGTCACAACCATCTACATAATCACATGTTCACAAATAATATTGTGTAAGAATAACTCACACAGAAAGATTTTATCATCAAAATCGAAGGCATGGAAAACATCTAGAAATGTGCGAGTGGAAGAAAATAAATAAGGCCTGTCATCCATAACAAATTTCATCTGGAACAGGAAGTAACGTTCCAATAGAAAGATAGGATAGGATGGAGAAGGTCGCCTACAACCCAGCAAGTTGAGGGTGAGGTCATGAAGTTTTTTCTTATCTATGGTGAGATCCCGAATCTGCTGCTGTAATAGCAGCAGTTGTTCCTCCTGTTTCTTCAGAGCTTCCTTCTTCTTATAATTCTCCCATCCTTTCTTCAACTCTTCTCTCATCCATATTTCATGTAAAGTGTCTATTTCTTTCTGATGTTGCTTTAGCGAAATCATCCCCTCCCGAAGGGATATTGCTTCCTATTTCCACTTTTGTAATTCGGAAATTAACAAAATTTTCTCATAACTCCATCTCGATATGGGACCTGACATTCTTCTACATTCAACATCCACATCAATAATGGGTGTAATAGCCTCTGCTACATGCGGTTGTTCCACCTCTGCTACTGGTTCTTGTGTAACATCAACTTCCTCGGTGGGTTCTTGTGTGTCAACCCCTTTGTTTCCACCTAGAGTAGCCTTTGTGTCCATTGTTGTTTCTTCTATAATAGGAGTGGCCTCCATAGGTTCTTGTGGGTTGGCTTCTAGGTCAATTATTACAGGAGGCTCTGCTTTAACTGCTGGTTCTTGTGTAACAACAATATCATCAGCAGGTTCTTGTGTACATCCTCCTGTTGTTCTGTTTCTATTTGCAATGGGCTAATATTTTCTCTACAGACCTTATATCCCACTACTGTTAAGTCTTGAAAACATGTCATGCATACAGAGACCGGGATTTCCTTCCCCTAAGATAATTTCTGCTTTAATTCTTCATTTTCCTTTCTTAGATTTTCGAGTTCTAAAAATAGGACATGAGTTTCATCCTTACCTGATGAGGAAGGTTTCCTTTCTTCTTCTAAAACTTATGATTTTGTCTACTTTCTGGCTGTAGGAAAAGGTTCTGCAGGTATGCTAACTTTCACTCTTTGTTTTGGCCTTCTATCCCCAATTGGTTCATCAATAGGCTCTTTCCCAATTCTAACTCCGGCAGGCCGAGTCTGGGTTTCCACTTCTGCCTGACTTCCTCCTGAAGTCGTGGTATGTTTCCCCTGGCTTGTCCTCGGCCTCTTTTTCTTGAATTCTTCCCAAGTTTTTCCTTTCTGGCCTAGGGCATCCAGCACAATTAACTTGATAATTTTTTCATTAGTCACACATACCTCCAGGTGTGCCGTTGTTTTTATTATTGCCACCATATGTTTGATTTTCCCTAAAAAATTGAATGGAAGATTAATCTTTTGTTGGTGCCGAAGGTGGTTAAGCAGAGGAAAGTGATAGTTGAACACTATCGTTGATCTTCCCTCACAAGTGATATATTTAATTAGACCTAGGACAACATCTTCCCAAGGATGAGGAATTGACAACCTGTCAATTCCTCTCCCTTTCTTTTCCATTTTTTCTTCTCCTTATAGGAAGTCATCTTTCAAGGAGGGGTCATTGATTTTTTTGTTAAACCACCTCCGCCCCTCTACTGGTAATGAAGTTACCCGGGGAATTACCTCTTCAGTCACCTCCACTTGCATGCCCCTTACTCGGGTTTGATTATTGTTCAAATTCTAAGAAAATTCAATTTCCACCGCCTCGTATGAGCCTTCATGCTTCTGGAAATACTCAATTCATCTCGCATCTTTGAATATATGGTAGGCTTCTAGATAATTCTGCAAGGCGTCCATAGAATCCGGCTCGTGCTTGACCGTTGCTCCACCCATCTTTACTGTTTGTTTCTAAATTCTCTTCTTGTTGCTCAACCCCACTAAAATATCACTGCGTTTATGAATTCGCTTCTTGTTGTTCAACCCCCCTGTAATATCACTGTGTTTCTGAATTAGTTTCTTCTTGGCGTCTCTGCCTATCCCAATTGATGAGTTTACAATGAGGATGCAAGGTTTCAGTCGAGGAGGTTTATGGGTATGTGACAGCTTTCACGGATTATTGAATCGTACCTCACACTAATATTCATAAATGTCTTGTTATGGAAAGTAATGGGATCTAGTACACATGCTCTTTTCCAACTAGATTCAGTCATCATTGGAAATAATGTTATTAATTGGGTGCATGCAGATTTGATAGATGTTTATGACTATGGCTTTTTGAAATGATTTCAAGACATATCCCCTCCCCCACCTTAATGGTGACAGCCGCCCACAGTCGTTACATGAGTATCATTACTTCTGCCAATTAATCACCAAATCATAAATGATAATGTTTACCCTTTGAATGACATACCAAAGGTGACATGGAGGAAGATTTCGAATTGGCGGCATTCTGCTTGCAGCGCTCATGTTGTTGCATTTGGCTGGCATGATTATTGCTGTTATGGAATAAAACATAAGAAACAGTGTTCATGAATGTTGGTTGTTACATGTGTAACAGCCAAGACAACCCTTAGATTATTCTTCAAAAAAAATCAGAATAATCAAGAGAAATTGGTACAGAAAAGAAAATTACATGAATACCATCATCCTATAAAATAGATCAGAAAGGGAAGATGATGTTTTAGGAAGAAAAACATGGGTGTAACAACCACCACAGGAGTGGTTTTCATTTGTTACCAACTGTCTGACTGCGCCCCGGAAAGGGGTTTTCACAGTTAGATTTATTATTTTTCTTTTTCTTTTTTTTCTTTTTTCTTTTTTAAACAGGTGTAACAACTTCCATAAAGGTGGTTTTCAACTGCTGCACTTATTTGAATTTCAATTTTGAGGCTGCATAGGAGAATGTTCCCCTGCTGTCATAACATGAAGATTAGAGTCTATGACGATGTTGACAAATTATTCCTTCGAAGCGGGTTGATGACATAACCTTAGACGATGCCCATTAACCAATAACGATGTCTTAGCACTGTCAATGGTAACCAATTGTACAGTCCCATTTTCAAATACCTTATCCACTTCGTAAGGACCTAGGCATCTCGTGTAGAGCTTGCCTTTGAAATATTTGAACCTTGAATCATACAAAAGAGCCCAATCTCTTTTCTGGAAATTTTTCTTCTTAATAAACCCATCATGCCATCTAGCTCTTTTCTGCTGAATGATTTTTGTTTGTTTAATGGCAGCCAGTCGTTTCTCTTCCAACTCATTAAGCTGGTTCAGTCTTTGAGTCTGTGTTGTACTCAAATCTGGATTGACCTGCAATGATGTTCTTAATGTCTTTATTTCAAACTCTATGGGGAATAAGGGATTATTAACATACACCAATTCATATGGTGAGAAGCTTGTAGTATTCCTCCATGTTATCCTATAAGCCCATAGTACCTCTGGAAGTTTCTCGGCCCAGTTTCTCCGATGGTTGGCTACTGTCTTTGTTAAGATCCCCTCAATGACTTTATTGGTTCTTTCTACTTGACCATTTTCTTGTGGGTGATATGGTGAAGTGATTATGTGATGAATTCTATACTTTTCAACCAGCTTCTTGATCAAATTAGATGTGAACTGAGCCCCCCCATCTGTCACTATCTCTTTGGGTATCCTAAAGCGAACAAAAATATCTTAGAACATGAAGTCTAAAACAACTTGCTCTGTTGCTATGGTTAGTGCCTTTGCTTCGACCAATTTTGTGACATAATCGGTGCAGACCAATATGTATAATTTTTGCTGTGATGAAGGAATTAATTGGCCCCACAAATTCTAGGGCCCATTTCTCAAATGGTTCTATCACTATCTGAGGCTGTAACGACATCTCATCTGATTTCAGAGGCTGGCCCATCCTTTGGCAGCTATCACATCCTTTCATAAAATTCTTGGCATCCTGGAATATAGTTGGCCAGTAGTACCCTATTGAGAGTACTTTATGTCCTTTCCTCTTGTCAGCGAAGTGTCCTCCACAAGGTTCCTCATGACAAGCCTTCAAGATCTCAAATATCTCATCTTCTCTAACACATCGCCTAATCTGAAAATCTGGCCCGGTGTGATGGAGATTGCCTTTTATCCAGGAGTAGGTAGTGTTGTACCTTAAGAAAACAATTCCTTGACTGTGAAAGGAATCTGTGCTTAAGACATTAAAATAAATATGTCACAGAGATATGATCCCCGTTTATCCACCTCCTGAGCTCAATCAGTAAATGTTCAAAATCAAATACTGTAAACATTCCACAACGCTATTATCTGCTGATATAGAATGAAATGTTCAGAAGAAGAATGAAAGGAAAAATCCCAAAACAATATGCTGCTGTACAGAATCTATCATCTCAAGCTCTAGAAGAAATAAAGAAAAGAACAGTTAAAATGAAGGAGCGCCTATTAAGGGTTTTAACTCCTGCTGCTTCGATACTTCATTTTATTCAAGGACTGAAAAAACATTATGTAAACTAGAAGACGAATCAATATCAACAAATACTAGAAGTTTTCTTTTCATTTATCAATCATTTGAAAAATCCATACAAAGATCACTGTCTGGAGATCTGAAAACTGGAACCCCATTCCCTCCTCCTTCTTCTGCTTTTATATCTGCTATTTGATCTATCTAACTGTTATGATCAGTTTTAAAACTGATTCTTGAAAATCTGGGCATTAATTAAAATTACAAAAAAGCTTGTTTTAATATTATATATATAATATATAATATAAAACATAAAACCCAAAAATTGAAAGGAGAGTTTAAAAACGCAAATGGTGCATTTTGGGTCCCGCCACTATACCCATATGCATTGACGACACAATCACCCATGTTTTTTTTTAAAACCAAAAACCACCTACGGGGGGTATTGCTGGCGGCTTGTACGGAATAACCTTAAGGTGCCGTAACGCTCCATAGCCGTTGATTTTGGTAAATAGTGGTTTCAATTAAACCATCTACGGGGGTGCCATTTCCGATAAACTCCGTTTAATTTATCCCCCCGCAAGACCATTGGATCTGAGCCAAAGGATCCAAGTCGTCAAATTAGCTTTGACATTATCTGCGCTTGCTCCCAATCTGCCACTAGTGCACAGTGATGTCTGTGATAGAGTTTCCAGTCCATAGCTTGACAAGCACGCGAGCAATAGTTGACAGAACCACATGCAGAACACCTTCTGAATTCATGTCTTCGGGTTTCTGGTCTCCCAAATTTTGAATGAGAACATAATCTTAAACCTATCTCTGGTGGATTTGCAGCAAACCAATCCACAAGAAATGTGTTAACCACATAAATATTTGAAGGCAGCGTTTTGCAGCTAAAGTCACTAAGAGATGAGCAGTCATCTCTTTCAATGAGCCTTTGCACAGAGTACTGGTCACCAACAGAAGCATGGCCCCGCACCAGAGAACCGCCCAACTTATTCAGCAGAGACTGGCTTTGCAGTTCTAGATGGGCATAAGCTCCATTGCATATTATGCGAGACTATCACTTGGCATCAACAGAAACCTGCATAGATGGTTCTCTAACAACCTCAGCCTCTCTTGCATTAACTTCCAGAAGGTATTTCCTTCCCTCTGTAACATTCTTCTTCACTCCATAGCCATCCTGCAAGCAATGGCTAAGTTCTCGCATCGCATCGACCTGGCCAAGAGCTGCTGCTTTCGCAGATAGAACTACTCCTGCTTTCAAATCTTTATCCTTCCTTGATCCTCCACTACCATCGAACTGTATAACAACCAGAGAATGGAGAGCAGCTGGATGCGATGCAATTGCAGCCTTTGCCATCAAGGCCACACCTGAAACCCTGTTCCTGAGGCAATAGAAGTGAATCATGCCAAGTGTGTAACAGGCCTCCCGATTTCCTGCGTCTGTGCATCTTTTCAAAAATCAATGAGCATCATCTGACCATTTTGATGCTTTTACTAAAAGAGCCATCACAGAAGCATGGAAAAGCACTTGAGGAAGCGTTACAGTTGCACAGAATCGTCTGCACGTAAGTATCGCGCTGACAAGATCAGCAGGAGATTTTGTTGAAGAGCTGAGAGCTATCATAATAGATATCAAAATATCGTCATGAAGACTGTCAAAAGGACCGGCGCAGTTTCGAGCCCTCCACTTTTGCTTTACAATTTTCTCTGGATTTTGCCTCATTGGCTGTTTCTGCCGTGAAGGTCTTATCGTGAATGTAATTCTGCCTGAGGGGGTTGGGTAACATTTGTAATTCCCTTCCGAATTCTGTGTCTGAGTCATTCCAATCAACGCGTCAAACAGAACTTGAATTGTCAAAATTCCCCACGAATTGGAGGCCAGACAAGACATTTCTAATAGGAGCACTCAGTACCTCAAACCTCCTTTCTATCATGTTAGAAAGGCGATAGCAGCCGAGCTCTTAATTCTGCAGATGGTCGTCGCTTTATTTCTTATGTTGTTTTCATATGCGCTATCTTCGTCATCTGTTTGTAGAGGTGAAGTGGAATTCGTGTTTCTCTGGCCGTTCGCACAGTTTGAAAGTATTGTCCTCTTTTGGTTGAGCTCATGAAACGAACTGCTTTGGGAAGAATCTGACTATCTCCTGAGGGATGTGTCAGCTGACTTAGAATGCTCAATGCCATACAATGATATTAGTTAGGCTTGCATCAAATGCTTGGGGACTTTTGAAGAATTTTTAGATCGTTGACTGTCCATTCTTTTTTATTGCTACAAAAGGCTTCTTTGTGGCATGTGGGAACCTTGCATCAAGTCATGCTTAATATATTCGGAAGTCTGTAAAGATTGTTGCAGGCATGGAAGCAAAGTGACCCATTTATACCAGAACATTATTGTTAGGTGTAGAATTTTTGTCAATCAAAAGTTTGTAAAACCTCGATTGCTTGATCATTTCTACATCAGCTTTTCCTCTCTTAAAGAAAATGTTATCTTCCTTGCACCTTGCTTGTTCAAAAGCGCGAATCTTGGTCCAAAATTCCAATGGCGATTGCTTTGAAATACGAATATATGACAACCTTCCATGGACAAGGAGGAGCTCTGTCAGGAATCTGAATTGAGAAATTGCAGAATCGCTGGCCATTACAGCTTGCATCCCTTCTCGTCCTCTAATTGCAACACCAACATGAGCAGCTTGTATCATGCCTACATCATTGGCACCATCTCCAATGCTTAGAGTTCATCATTTTGCATGGTGTCTGATTAATGTAATTACCTGTGCCTTGTGAAGAGGTGTAACACGACAACAAATAACATTGAAGCATTGGCAACTCAATTTCAGAAAGGTATCACGGAGATCAGGTTCCAAAGCATATGTCAAACATCTGCCATCGATGACTAATGTTGTATTATTGCCTTTTGTATTTCGATCATCCAAGGAGGCAACGAGTTGCTGTTCAACCCAATTCTTTATTTCTAATTCTCTAGACTGAGTAGACAAGCAGCTGATTTATCTGTTCTTCATGCTGAGTTAAAGCAGACTTTGCTTGCATGAATTTTTCATTCCATGAATTATACATATCAATATTAAGAAACCTATAAGCAACACAAAGTGTTCTTGGCGCTTCCCTGAGCTGCTAAACTCCAGGACATTCAGTGTTTTGTATTCAACATCTTGCTTCTCCAATGCTTGTGTACGCCACTATTCTTTGAGTAATATTTCAAGCTTTCTCCCGACTTTTTGCTGAGTAAGGTTGTGCTACAACAGGTAGCACTCTGTTGTATAATCTTCCTTATTTCCTTGGAAGACAATTGGTGTGGGAATTTTCCTGCAGCAAGGTAATTCGCTATATCTGCATACCATGGTAAGTGAGTAGAGATGGCTAAAAGATATTCATCTAGAAAATAATCCTTAGTGGTAGTGCAGTCATTATTTATAGTTAATCTACAAATAAAATCAGAAACTACATTATCTTTTCCGGGTTTATCTAAAATAGTAATATTAAATTCTTGTAACAGTAATAACCATCGTGTAACTCTACCATTAGTAATAGGCTTGTTCATCAAAAATCTAATTCTAGCATGGTCAGTGTGTACAAATACTTGGTACCCGGTGATGTAGTGCTGGAATTTGTTGATAGCATGCACTACTGCTAGGAATTCCTTCTCAGTAATAGCATAGTTGAGTTATGTTGGAGTTAAGTACTTGCTGATGTAATAAATGGCATAAGGTTTCTTCTCCTCCAACTGCCCCAAAACAGCACCCACAGCCATGTCAGATGCGTCCGTAGCAATATGAAATGGAAATTCTCAGTTTGGTCCTCATAAAATAGGTGATGTTGTTACACAGTTTTTCAACTTTAAAAAGGCTTGCTCGCACTTCCCTGTCCACACAATTTCTGCATCTTTCATGAGTAATGAAAATAGAGGAGATGAAATATTTGAAAAGTTCTCTATGAATCTCCTATAGTATCCTACATGTCCCAAAAAACTACGTACATATTTTGGAGTCTTAGGGGTCAATATTTTCGAGATTACCTCAATTTTTGCAAGATCTACCTTGATTCCATCTGCTGAAATGAAATGTCCCAGCACAATTCCCTCGATCATCATTATGTGGCATTTTTCCGTGCTCGGAGAAACATTAGTTTGTTCACAAAATTCCAGCACTTTTCCCAAGTTAGCTAATGTTGTCTCAAAGGCATCCTCGTAGGGTGTAAAATCATCCATAAATATTTCAAGACATTCATTCAAAAGATCAAAAAAAATACCCAATATTTCCCTCTGAAAGGTTGTTGGTGCATTACAGAGGCCAAAGGGAAGGAATATGTATGGAAAAGTACCCCAGGGGCAAGTGAAGGTTGTCTTTTCTTGGTCTTTCGGGGCAATCTTTATTTGATTATATCCACTAAACCCATCTAGAAATGAAAATATTTTTTTTCCAGAAAGAGTGTCCAAGACCTGATCAATGAATGATAAAGGAAAATGGTCCTTTTGAGTGGCCTTATTAAGCTCTCTACAATCAACACAGACTCTCCATTTTCCATTTTCTTTCCGGACTATGACAAGCGGAGACACCCACTGACTGTCAGAAACAGGGTAGATGAAATTAGCATTAAGGAGTTTCTACAATTCTTCTTTCACTATCTCCTTAAGTGCGGGGTTCATTCGGTGCTGAGGCTGTCTAACTGGTTTGTAGTCCTCTTTAAGGTAAATGTGGTGAGTGCATAGACCAGGATAGATTCCTTTCATATCCATATAGCCCCATGAAAATGCCTTTTTTTATTTCTATAATAGTTGTATCAACAATCTGTTTTGTTTAGTAGTCAGGTTAGGATTGATGTTTAAACATTTTCCAGGTTCAATTTCAATGGGCCTGCTGATAGTATGCGGAGTTGTTTTCAAATGTTCAATAACTGCATCATCTACCTCCTCTTCTTCTCCCAAATCTCTAATGGAGGCAACAGGGAGTGAATTACTAATAAAATTGTTAATGATATCATCCTCTGTTTCATCCTTAAAGTATTGTGCTTTTCCAAGCATGAGAAGAGGTAGAGAAAGATCAGATTCAGGTGCAAATTCATCCCACCAGGGACTACTTGAATCAATATGAGGTTTTGTTGGGGGATAAACGTTTAGGTTCTGAGTGGCCTGCCCATCTGAGAACACCATAGATCCAGACCTACATCCGATATATGAATATGCAGTGGCCAGCCACGGTCTCCCCAAGATTAAAGGATGACCCCCCAGGTTGGATTCAGTTTGTAAAATGACAAAGTCACCCGGATAGTTCCAGGAAGCCATAGTGATAACCACATCTTCTATCATTCCCTCGAACTTGGCACGGGACCTATCTGCTAATTCAAGCACTTTGGGTGTAGGTCTAAGTCCATGAAGTCCTAAAGAGATGAAGAGGTCTTTATTCATGACATTAATAGTTGCCCCTATATCAATCAAAGTATTGGTTATGGGATTATTTGTTGGAAATACTGAGAGGGGGGGTGAATCAGTATTCCTTTCAATTAGAGCATTAGTTAATATTCAATTATTATCAGTGTTTGTACAATGATAGCAGAAAACAAGAGGAACAAAAATGTGCATAGTTTTTAAGGTGGAAACCCACTCCGGGACAAAAACCACCTAATGCTTTTCTAACAATTCTTTAATATTCAACTCCAATTGAAAATAAAGCTCCAACTTCCTAGAATCTAGAAAATCATTCTTCTCCAGCTCCCACTGGATGGACACTCCAATGCCAGAGATTATTTAGTAGTCAACTAAACGTATGCCCCAACACCCAATGAGCTACAACTCACCCTAGCACCACCCTACCACCATATAGAAGAATAAAAGAAGAATGGACTTCTGTACCAAGGAAAATGGTCCACTTTACAATGATATAGAATGATGTAGAAGAAGAAGATATATTAGACCATAACCCCAACTTTGACACAACCACCTCATGATGATCCTAGACCTCCCAACATTGCCTCTTCAACCCTTGGTAGATATATACTAGTACAATTTGTACAATAATGTATTTACAATGACTAAGTACAATTATACCTTTACAATGATTGTATGCAGTGCTGCCCACTTGAAGACTTCATATGATGAACTTCTTGCTACTGTTATGCACCTTGGTTGCTGCTCTTTTCATGCTACCCTCTGCTGCACCTTGCTTTGCTTTGTTGCCATAGAAAGTCTGGTCCTTTGCAACCCTTGACAACACATGATCTAGATTTTTCTTGCCTTCTAGGAGCTAAATATTGAATCTGGTTTATCTCTGTTATTTCATATTCTCAATATTGGATTTTTAGTCTTGTAGTATTCCTATGATTCTTCTTTCCAATTCCATAGGTCTGACCCAATTTGGATTCTTCAAGAGAGAGTTATGCCCAATCTCTCGCAATGCCCTAATTATGGACTGTTTCAGCAGAGCGCACTTGTACGCCGTGACATGTGTCACTGTTTCTTCATTTGGATCTGAAATTGATAGAGAAAAAAGTACAGACTGTGCACTATCTACCACTTTTTACATAATTTATATCTGATACTCAGAGAGAGAGTTATGACTATTTTACGAAGGTCACTTCTTTGAGATGAATTTCAGGAGCCCGCAAAAGCCTTGACTTCCATAGATCATATCTCCAAAAAATTTGTGCACCTTCATCTGAAATTTTTACTACAGCTTCCTCAAGATTCCAGATTTTCCTCATAAACATTTTGTCTTTTGAACCTTCGTAGAAAAAAAGTTAGAGCAAAAATTCCACAATGACCTTTTTCAGATGGCCGAATCCCTTTCCTAAGGAGGAAATGAAGATCACAATTTATATGAATGCTTAGGTTGAGAGGGGCTTCAACAAGTGAACGTGGGAGGGATTCTAGGAGCTTAAAAAATATTAATTATGACTTTTAAATGACCCATGCACCAACCCCATGGGGTTTTATCCCACTAACTGGGGGTACAAACTTCAAACATGAATATCTCTCAAACTGTGAAGAATTACATGGCGTGCCATATATCAATGGAAACATCTCGACAAGTAGAAACCATAAAAATAATTATTGACCCAGAATATATTAATTTGGTAGGTCAAAATTCCCATGCAATATTGGGTTAGCCCCTGGTGTTGCTTGGGTTGACATCAATGAAAACCGCTGATCAACAATCTCCCCCTTTGGCATTGATGGCAACACAAGTACTCCCGCTGCGATTATGACACTTCCTACAACATTCTCTCCCCCTTTGGCATTGATGGCAACACAAGTACTCCCCCTGCAATCATGGCAAAGGGTAACTCCCCCTGAAACACAACCATCCTACGGACCTGCACACACTTCCACTCCCACTGACACACAACTATCCTGCAGACCTGTAATCTAATGAGAACTTGGGAGAATCCCAAGCTTTTGACGAAGATATTAAAATGCTTCACGAGGTAAAGGTTTAGTGAAGATATCAGAAATTTGTTCTTTTTTACAAACATACTCAAGTTTGATATTCTTTTCAGCAACTTGTTCTCTAACAAAATGATATTTTATTGGAATGTGTTTTGTTTTTGAATGCATGACAGGATTCTTGGAGATGCTGATGGCACTAGTGTTGTCACAGAATATGGGAATAGGCTCACTAAATTGTACTTGAAGATCTTGCAAATTTTGTTTCATCCAAAGGACTTGAGTACAACATGATGCTGCTGCAATGTATTCTGCTTCCGCTGTAGATAACGAGATTGAAGTTTTCTTTTTTCTCAACCATGATACGAGACAACCACCTAGATAGAATGCTGCTCCACTAGTACTCTTACAATCATCAACGCTTCCTGCCCAATCTGCATCTGTAAAGGCTTGAATAATGAGATTGTTACCCTTGGGATACCACAAGCCATATTCTTCTGTGCCCTTTAGATATCGAAGAATTCTTTTGACGGCAATAATATGTGATTATTTTGGTGCTGCTTGGAATCTTGCTACTTGTCCAACTGCTTGCATAACATCTGGCCGAGAGGCTGTTACATATAGAAGAATACCAATCATAGATCTGTACAACTTCTGATCCACATCCTTAGATGAGTCGTCTATGCTCAATTTGCAACCTGTTACCATTGGAGTAAGGACAGGTTTGCAATCTTCCATTTTGAATTTCTTGAGCATTTCCTTGATGTACTTGGCTTGACATATAAATATTCCTTTCTCTTGCTGAGATATTTGAAGCCCTAAGAAGTATTTTAGCTCACCAAGTAAAGACATCTCAAACTCACTTTGCATCTTTATAGAAAATTTCTTACTTAGTCGATCATCATTGCTACCAAATATTATATCATCCACATATACCTCAACGATTGTTAAATTATCTTTATCTATTTGTACATAAAGATTGCTATCAAAAGTACCTTTCTTGAACCCTTTTTGACGTAGATATCCATCAAGACGAGCATACCATGCTCTGGGAGCCTGCTTGAGACCATATAGAGCCTTCTTTAACCTGCAGACATAGTCTTATTTTTGTGATATTATAAAACCTTCAGGTTGTTCGATGTAAACTTCTTCTTCTAATTCTCCATTAAGAAATGCTGACTTAACATCCATTTGGTAGACTTTGATTTTTCTTGAACATGCATAAGCGAGAAACATTCGGATGGCCTCCATTATGGAAACTGGTGCAAATGTTTCGTCGAAATAAATTCCTTCCACTCGTGCATAGCCTTTGCAAACCAATCTTGCTTTGTTCCTGGTAACCTACCCATCTTCATTCAATTTGTTCCTGAACACTCATTTAGTCCCAATGAAATTTTTATCTTTTGGTCGTGGAACTAATTCCCAGGTGTTATTCTTCTCAATTTGATCCAATTCTTCATTCATAGCTGCTACCCAATTTTCATTTTGGCTGGCTTCCTCAAAACTACTAGGCTCAAAGGTTGCTAGAAAAGCAACGTGAGCTTGTTGTGATGAATGAAGTTGTCGACCTTCATTTATGTCACCAATGATTTGATTTGATAGATGGTTCTTTTGAATCCACTCTTCTGTTCTCCTTAGAGGAGCTTCTTGTTGTTGTTCTAGTATATCTTGATGATCATTGTTTACTTCTTCCTCATTGATAGTTGCTTCTTGTTCTACAATTTTACCTGTGTCTTTTTCAGCCTCTGTCTCAAGTTTCAAAGATTCTAGATCCTCGTCATTACTCGCTAGAACACCATCTTCGTCAAATGTAACATTTATGCTCTCCACTGCCTGTTATCTTCTTAGATTATACCATTTATAGGCCTTTCTTTTGCGTGAGTAACCAACAAAGATACCTTCATCAACACGTGATTCAAACTTACCCAAATTTTGATCTTCTCTTTTGATATAACATTTGCTTTCGAAGATTCTTAAATATTTTGCATTAGCTGGTTTTCCCTTCCATAATTCATATGGAGTCTTGTTGCAATTATTTCTGAGAAGACTTCAGTTGATAATGAAGACTGTCGTATCAATTGCTTGAACCCAGAATTTTTCATCCAATTTTGAGTCCTTTAACATGGTTCTACCCATTTCCTGTACGGTTATGTTCTTTCTTTCAACAACTCCATTTTGCTGAGGTGTTTGTGTTGTTGAAAATTTCCTTTTTATTCTATTTTCGTCACAGTATTGCTGAAATAATTTGGAAGTGAATTCTCTACCATTATCTGATCTTAAACACTTTATTTTCAAATCAGTTTCATTTTCAACCAACTCCTTGTAGATCTTAAAGCACTCAAATGCTTCAGATTTTTTCTTTAGGAAACTGACGGCTGTCATCCTGGTATAGTCATCTATCATTAACATGAAATATAATTCTCCGTCTAAGCATTTTGTTCTCACAGGACCACATAGATCAGTATGTATCAATTCCAATGGATGTGATGCAAAGTGTTCTTTTGTTTTAAATTGGACTTTTGTCTGCTTGCCAAGCCGACATGCCTCACATAGTGTGTTGGAAGGTTTTGAGATTTTCGACATTTCTCGTACTGCTTCCTTTCTGCTTATCCTGACAAGATTTTCAAAGTTTATGTGACCCATTCGTTTGTGCCATAACCAGCTTTCATCTTCTTTAGCTTGTAGACATGCTTTAGTTGCTTCATCCATAACATATATGTTGTTTGGAGCTCGACTTGCTGTAGCCACAATTTTACCATACCTGCCTTTCCTGATTTCACATTTTGTGGAGTTGAATAGCATTGTGTGTCCTTGATCACACATTTGTCCAACACTAAGCAGATTGTGATTCATGTTTTCGACCAATAGAACATTCTTGGCTATAACATATTTTCTTTCGAGAGTGACGGTACTTGATCCTATAACATTTGAAGATCCATCATTTCCAAAGGATATGGTTCCATCCTTCTTCTCTTTCAGAGATACAAATTTCCTTCTATCTCTAGTCATATGCATTGAGCAACCGTTGTCAACATACCACACATCTTTCTTTTTTTTGAGCCTTGAGAGCGAGAGCACAATTATCAATCTTCTTCTTCTTCCATGTTCGTTCATTCTGTGGCTTCGAAGATTCTTCTGGAGGATTTTCAAGTCTACAGTCTTTAGCTATGTGTCCAAAGTTATGACATTTGTAACATTCCATATTATTTCTTAAATTTTCAAATCTATTGATGTTTCGTTGAGCCCTAGGAGGTTCATATTTGAAGAATCTCTTGGAATTGTATTGGTTCATAGGGTACGTGCGACATTCTATAGCTTTATGACCAAATTTTCCACATGAATAACAATAGCCATGAAAAATATGTTGGTACCTAGATGAAAATCTTCGTCGAGGAATCGTCTTCCAAAGATGTGCTTGCGAATCTTGTCCAATGAAGTCTACATGTATGTCAGATCTCATAGGTTCATTGTATTTTGTTGTAGAAGGTCCTGCTTCTTCTTCTTCGTAACCGAGGCCAGTTCTGTCATTGTAAGATCGTTGATTGTTGATGAGTTCTTCCAATGCCCTTGAGCTGTTGGCATAGTTTTGGAAAGTTTTTCCCTTCTTCACTTCCTTACACAACGAGACTACTTCGGCTTCTAATGCTTCCCTTTCTTGGTTGATTTCTTCCAACTTCTTTTGAAGTGACTCTTCAATACATTTGTGTTCTTCAACCTCAATTTTGAGACCTTGAACTTGTTCTTCAAGAGTGTTGGAACGGATCTTCTCAGCATTGAGCTCTTTTATAAGCTTGATTGCCTCCTCATAAAATTCTTCTATGGTCAACCCTTCTTCTTCATTGTTTGATGCTTCTTGTTTATTGTGCTTGGCCATAATCAATACTTTCTCATTGGCTTCTTCTTTTCTGTCACTTTCTTCATCGGCTGATGAGCTATATTCTTTAGAGAGAAAGTTCCTTTTGGATCCTTTCTTTTTGCCTTGTTTGTTGAATTTCTTAAAGCCTTTATTTACTTTTGAGTTTCCATCACTTTTGTTCGGACATTTTGCTATGAAATGCCCAACCTCACCACAACTGAAACATATCAATGGAATTTTACCTTTGAATTTTCCCTTACCAGGTTTTAGTTTTCTCGTAAAGTAAGCATATTCTTCATCTAAAAGACCTTCTCCATCATCTCCCTTTTCTTCACACTTGCAGGTGCATGTCATTTCAATTGAAGGTTGTTTGTCCTTATTGGTTTGCTTAGATGCAACGAACGTAATTTCTAGATTTGAAGTACCCTTTTCTTCATCAAGTCTCATTTCATATGCTATGAGAACTCCATGTAATTCTTCCTTGCTGAGTTTGTCCAGATTTGCACTGTATTCTAAGACCGGTACCTTTGGGTTGAATCTCCCTGGTAACGTTCTAAGAATATTCTGTATAATAGTATTCTCGTCAACTAGCGCTCCCAATCCTTCCAGAGTATTGGTTATTTCATAAACGTATTGGAAGTATGCAACAATGTTGCAATATTCTTTCATTCTAAGTTGCTCAAATTTTTGTCTATAGATTTGAAGCTTTGCTTCTTTGACATTTGAGTCACCTGCATATATATTCTCAAGCTTGTCCCATACATTTTTGGCGGTTTTAAAACCCAACACCTTATGATAAGCAGATTCAATAAGTCCACTGATAATAATATTCTTTGCTTTTGCGTCATTTACCAAATTCTTCTTACCTTGTTCATTCATGGTTGATGTAAATCCATTTTGAACAGTGTCCCATACTTCGTAACCTTGCGCCAAGAGATAGACTTCCATTATTCCTTTCCATAGTGCATAATTATTTTCATTGAATAGAGGTACACCAATTTTGGTATGCTCCATGACCTCCTTCCAGCTGTTAAATTGCTATTGAAGGAACCAAGCTCCGATACCAATTGTTGGAAATACTGAGAGGGGGGGTGAATCAGTATTCCTTTCAATTAGAGCTTTAGTTAATCTTCAATTATTATCAGTGTTTGTACAATGATAGTAGAAAACAAGAGGAACACAAATGCACATAGTTTTTAAGGTGGAAACCCACTCCGGGACAAAAACCACCTAATGCTTTTCTAATAATTCTTTAATATTCAACTCCAATTGAAAATAAAGCTCCAACTTCCTAGAATATAGAAAAGCATTCTTCTCCAGCTCCCACTGGATGGACGCTCCAACGCCTAAGATTCTTCAGTAGTCAACTGAACGGATGCCCCAACACCAAATGAGCTACAACTCACACTAGCACCACCCTACCACCCTATAGAAGAATAAAAGAAGAATGGACTCTCGTACCAGGAAAAATGGTCCACTTTACAATGATATAGAATGATGTAGAAGAAGAATATATACTAGACCATAACCCCAACTTTGACACAACCACCTAATGATGATCCTAGACCTCCCAACACTGCCTCTTCAACGGTTGGCGGATAGATACTAGTACAATTTGTACAATAATGTATTTACAATGACTAAGTACAATGATACCTTTACAATGATTGTATGTAGTGCTACCCACTTGAAGACTTCATATGATGAACTTCTTGCTGCTGTTATGCACCTTGGTTGCTGATCTTGTCATGCTACCCTCTGCTGTGTTGGATCTTTAATTAAACTGAGAGGGGGGGGGGTGAATCAGTTTAATACATACATAATATTTTCAAAATTTTCACCAAATTTATTTATAGCTTAATTTGTGAACAGTATTAAAATGTTGCAGCCAATAGTAAATTAATGTGACACCACACTTATGTTGAGAGCAGCAAACAATTAAGCAGATTGAAAGAATCACATCAACACATAAGAAACACACACAGAGACATCAGATGTAACTGGAAACCCATAAAGGGAGAAAACCACATCTTATTATCGTTGTGATGAAAAGGCAAGCTCCAACTCCCTCTCACCACTGTTTTCTGCAGGCACCAACCTACAGGAGGCTCTATCCTCAATTCTGCAAGCTACAACTTGCAAGGAAGCACCAACTCCCTTCGATTTTCTGCAGGCACCAACCTACAGGAGGCTCCAACCTCAGTCAGCTACAACTGATAGCTATCAAGCTTCAACTTGATAGGGAAGCTCCAACTTCCTCAATTTTCCAAACTGAATGTTTGCTGATTTACCTCAGATATCAGCTCTGTTCTGTAGCTTCTCTTTTTGCTCTTCTTTTAGTCTTCTCTGTCTTACACTTCTATACTCTGCCTTCTCTGGATTTACACTCTCTAACCATTTTGCATATCAAGCTGATATTATTTATAGATTTTCTCACATGACTGTTTGTATTCTACTTGGAATTTGAAATGGACAGTCATGTCTCTTTTCCTTCTGCCTTCTCACTCCTTTTATCTGCTTATTCAGGAAATATAACTGTAGGTATCAATTTAACATTACAGTGGGAATTTTTTCTCTCTCGGAGACTTGCCAATGCATCACAAACAATAAAAACAATTAAAACATTTACAGTCGAATTACAATGTGAATTCCAGCTCACTAATTCACCCTCTTGACTAGCTGCGCATTTGTCTTTTCTTTGACTGTGTTTTGTCTTTTCTGTCCTCTGCTGTGGTGTAATTGCTGCATATATGTAACTGAGCCTTTTAAATAAATAAAAATGTAATTACTGATTTTTAAAACAGGGCAATTCTAATCCTTTTCATGCCACGAGTGTCTTGTTGATGTGGAACATTTTGCAAGCGGAACGGACATATATCACAGTCGTTGTATATCAATAATCGCCCTCCCGTTAAGCTGAGGTATATACATACAACCCACATACCACGCGGCACATCTTTAATACCATCGCAACCATCATTTTATCGTTATGACAGCTCTTATATATATATATATATATATATATATATATATATATATATATATATATATATATAACCCAAATTTCATTATACTAGCTGCCTTTTATTATGCCTTTAAATCAATTCTCAGCGTATATAATAAAACCTGTTTAAAACATATAAAAACTCCTTTCGAGTCCTCTTGCCACGTTTCTTGATGCAATATATTGCTCCTTCGATTGAAATTGGTTGCTCCTGCTCTGATCGTGATTGATCGCATTCGCGACTTTGAATACTCCGATGTGATTCACCTCTCCTGCTTCGATTGCGATTGATCACTGTTCACTGCGTTTTTCCGATGCGATTAGACCTGGAACTCAAGTTGTATATGAGTCATAGTTTATATACCAATCGGATCCGGACTTCCAATCGCAATCGCAACTCTTATATTTTTCGATGCGATTGACCAGTGCCGATGCGATTAGAACATGGAACTGAAACATTTGTTAATCATAATTTATAAGTCCATCGGGTCTGGGCTTCAATCGCAATCGCAATTATTTTAATATGTGTTGCGATGGTTTGTTTCTTTCCGATGCGATTGACTAATGCCGATGCGATTATGTCGGACTTCAAAAACTTGTTAAACGTGATTTATAGACTCATCGGGTCCGGGGCTTAATCGCAATCGCAAATCTTTATGTATTTCTTCCGATTGCGATTAATCGCAATCACAACTCTTAGTTGCATGTTTCGACGCATATTAATTTTGTTTTATAAACCCATCGGGTCCGGTCTTCCAATCGCAATCGCAACTCTTATGTTCTCCGATGCGATCATCACTATTCACAGGAACTCAAACACACATGAATTATGGTTCATTGATCCATCAGGTCCGGATTTTCATCGAAATCGCAACTTTCTGTTGGTTACATGTTCCGCTGCCCTTGCGATCTCCGATTGCGATTGGGTAAGGGGTCCCACCATACAGTACTTTGGTTATTTGTTTAACATTAAGCGCTCCATAATAGATTAATGTACGTGCTTTGAACCTTTGCAACATATGTAATGCACGGCATTTATATGTATTGGGATGGATGTATATATATATATGTATCCTCCATCGGGGTAGGCGATTCCCGGAATAATGTTTGTATTAATATGTAACGCCCATCTGCCGGCTTGGGAGATTCTCAAAATTTTATAACGGCTCTACCTCTGCCTCTGCCTCTGCTGCTCCTGTCGCTTTGCCTCTGCCTCTGCCTCTGCTGCAGTGATAACGGCTCTGTCTCTGTTATATTCGCTTCCTCTTCCTTCATTTGCTTCTTTGCTGCCTCCATTGTATTGGCTGCTTCCTTTGTCTGTCTCTGCTTCAGCGCTGCCTCCTTTGCCATCAATGACAACATTTCCAACAGTCTTCCCCTTTGGCATTGATGGAAATACTCTTCCTATGTTTGCCTGTTAAGATCATTTCTCATGTTGTTTGCTCTTCCTACTGTTGCTTGCTCTTCCTCCCCCTTTGACATCAATGGCAAGGGATTTGAATTTTGTGAAGCTTCCATTCTCTGATGTGTTGTCTTTATTCCTTTTTGAATATTTCATGCATTTCCTAAAATTTCCTGACTTTGTACGCTGCTGCTCCAGACTTTGGATTGGATATGCGTCGGGTTCAGTATTCTTCTGTTGCACGATAGACCCTTTTGCATTTTGTTGATTCTTTTATGCTGAAAGTATTATTGCCATAATCCCTTTGATCCTGAGGACCTGTTTTCATGCTTTCCTTGCTGGCTGATCTCCCCCTGGGAATGATATTTTCATTTCTGTTCTCCCCTTGAAACTGTGCTTTCTCTTCATATTAGAGAGTAGCTTTCTACAGATACTACCCCTTGTCTGTCTCTCAAATATTTGTATGGTTCTTTGGCAAGTGGTTTAGTAAATATATCTGTTGTCTGTTCTTTTGTTGGCACATACTCCAGTTTTACTATCTTTTGAGCCACTTGTTCTCGAAGAAAATGATACTTGATTGGGATATGCTTAGTTTTTGAGTGAAGCACAGGATTTTTTGATATACTTATAGCGCTTGTATTATCACATTTGATTGAGATAGGTTCATTAATGCTTACCTTCATGTCTTGAAGAGTTTTCTTCATCCACATGACTTGTGTACAACATGCTGCTGCTGCTATATATTCTGCTTTAGCTGTAGACAGAGATATGGATGTTTGTTTCTTGCTTAGCCATGCCACCAGACTTTCTCCTAGATAGAATGCACCTCCACTTGTACTCTTCCTGTCATCCACACAGCTGGCCCAATCTGCATCTGTGTATGCTGATAAAGTGAAGTTTTTGCTTTTAGGATACCAAAGTCCATACTGTGTTGTTCCTTGTAGATATCTGAATATTCTTTTGACTGCCAGAAGATGGTTTTGTTTAGTTGCTGCTTGATATCTTGCCACTAGTCCTACTGCTAGCATGATGTCTGGTCTAGATGTTGTCAAATATAGCAGGCTTCCTATCATGGATCTATAGAGTTTTTGATCTACATCTGCAGTCCCATCATCAACACACAACTTGCATCCCGTGATCATGGGGGTTGTCACAGGTTTGCAGTCCTCCATTTTGAATATTTTCAACATTTCTTTTAAGTATTTTTCTTGAGAGATGAATGTGCCTGTGTTCTTTTGCTGAATTTGTAATCCCAAGTAGAAACTGAGCTTTCCAATCATGGAAATTTCAAACTCTGTTTTCATCTCATCAACAAACCCTTTTTCCAGTTCTTCTCTGTTGCTTCCAAACATAATGTCATCAACATACACTACAACAATTAGGAGTTCATTTTCATGGGCTTTTATGTATAAATTGCTGTCTACTCCACCTCTCTTAAAGCCTTGTTTTTGTAGATATTTATCCAGTCTTGAGTACCAAGCACGAGGGGCCTGTTTCAGTCCATAAAGAGCCTTCTTCAGTCTGCATACATAGTCTTCTTTGTCTGTTAATGAGAAGCCTTCTGGTTGTTCCATGTACACTTCTTCTTCTAAGTCTCCGTTCAAAAATGCAGATTTTACATCCATTTGATATACCTTGAAGTTTTGGTAGCATGCAAATGCTAGGAACATTCTGATAGCTTCCATTCTGGCTACAGGGGCAAATGTTTCATCGTAGTCAAGTCCTTCAATTTGTGAGTATCCTTTGCAGACAAGTCTGGCTTTATTCCTGATTACTTGTCCTTCTTCATTCATTTTATTTTTGAATACCCATTTTGAGCCTATGAAATTTTTCTCAATTGGTCTAGGAACTAGTTCCCAGGTATTATTCTTCTCAATTTGGTCCAATTCTTCATTCATTTCTTTTACCCAATACTTGTCCTTGCTGGCTTCTTCAAATTTCTTTGGCTCTATTTGTGACAGCATGGCTATGTATACCTCTTTAGTTTGTTCTGTTAGCTTCCTTCTTGTTTGGACCCCTACTCTCTTGTCTCCAATGATCTGATCTTCAGGATGGTTTTTCTGAGTATATCTTGAGGGAGCTTTAGAACTCAGCTCTGTATCTTCTGTTGTCTTTCTTGTTTCCTCATCATTTTGGATTTCTTCTTCATGGTTTTCTGATGGACTGCAACAGTTTGTATTTTGTGTATTGTTTGGAAGTTCTTCATCAAATCTCACATCAATACTTTCTACTATTTTCCGAAGAGTCTTGTTGTAGCACCTGTACCCTTTAATTTTGGAAGAATATCCCAGAAAGATCCCTTCATCTGCTCTTGCATCAAATTTTCCAAGATTTTCATTATTATTCTTTATGTAACATTTTCTTCCAAAGATTCTGAAATGTTGGATTGAAGTTGGCTTTCCATGCCACAGTTCATAGGGAGTCTTGTCACTGCTTGGCCTTAAGTGAGCTTTATTAAGGATATGTACTACTATGTGTATAGCTTCTGCCCAGAAGGTTTGAGCAATATTATTCTCTTGCATCATGGCTCTGGCAATTTGTTGAACAGATCTGTTTTGCCTCTCTGCTACTCCATTCTGCTGAGGTGTCCCTGCAATAGTAAATTGTTGTTTTATGCCATGTTCATTGCATAGGTCTGCAAAGTCATAATCAGTGAATTCACCTCCTCTGTCTGATCTGATGCATTTTAGCTTGCATCCTGCCTGATTTTCTGCTAATTCTTTAAATATTTTGAATTTTTCCAGAGCTTCCGATTTATTCTTGAGAAAAGCAACCCATGTCAATCTGGAGAAATCATCTATTATCAACATGAAGTAGGATTCTCCACTTGGTGTTTTAGTTCTTGCAGGTCCACACAGATCCATGTGCACAAGCTGGAGTGGTATTCTTGTCGATAACTCATCTTTAGATTTAAAGGATGTGTGAGTCTGTTTCCCCAATTGACAAGATTTGCATATGGTATTTGAAGGCCTTTTTATTTCAGGCATATCTCTGACAGCTTTCTTCTTACTCAGTCTGATGATATGTTCGAAGCTGAGATGTCCCAATCTCTTATGCCATAACCATGACTCCTCAAGTTTGCTAAGATGGCAGGCTTCTTCCTCCTCTTTCACTATGTACACATTACTCTCTGTTCGAACACCTTTGAGCAGAGTCTTTCTGGTTGAACTTGATCTGACTTCATAGTCTTGTGCTCTGAAGAGAACTTCACAGCCTTTATCACACATCTGACTGACACTCAACAAATTTGCTTTCAGCCCATCTACATATAGTACATCTTGGGCCTTTCCTCTGCCATTGTCTATGCTGACTGAGCCTTTTCCCTTGATCTTACCTGATTTATCATTGCCAAAGGTAACATTGCCAGATTTCTTTTCATCAAGAGTTGTAAACTTGCTTCTGTCTCCAGTCATGTGTTTTGAGCAGCCACTATCCAGGTACCACTGGCTTTTCAGGTCTTGAGCTGTTAGAGCCAAGTCACATTTATTCTCCTTCTTTATCCAATGGAGGCATCCTTTTGTTTGGTGTCTTTTGTGAGTTGATGAATCACATCCTTTCAGAGGACATTTGGAGGGCATATGTCCAACTTGATTGCATATACAACATTTGATCATAGTTTTTGCAGTATTGTGAGTATGAACATAATTTCTTTGATTCATGAACCTTCTTGAGGTGTTGAACATCAATCTTTGTCCAAACTTTCTACATTCAATAATTTTATGACCAAATTCCTTACAATAGAAATAGTAACCATAGAAACTATTTGCATACCTGATGTAAGGTTGTCTTTTCCATTTGTTTGCTTGAGGCAGTCTTTTCAATGTTTGCATCTTTTGCTGGTTTGAATTACTCCTCCTTGTATTGCAATATACAACAATGTGTCCCAGCTTGTGGCAGACACAAAAGGTGGCATTCTTTGTTACTAGAGGTTTCTTCTGATCTCTGTCTTTCTCCTTACAAGTTTCTTCTTTTGTAGGAATTTCTTGGGCTGCTTCATCATTCTTCTTGGATTTTACAAAAATAATCTCTCTGTCAACCTTTTCTTTGCCTTTACTTGATTCTCCTTCATAGCCTATTCCAATTTTTATCATGGGAGATCTTTGAGCACCCAGAATTTCATTCAACTTACTAGAGCTTGTTGTTTGAGAGGAATTTATGACCACTTTCCTTTGAGCATTTTCTCATTTCTTCCTGAGACATACTACTTCTTCTTCCAGCTTCTCTTGTTCTCGAGTTTTATCCTTGATTTGCTGAAGTAACATATCTTCCATCTTCTTAGCTTCTTCAAGCTTTACTTTCAACTGCATGAGGACTTCTGAATTTTGTTCTTCTTTCACACATTTGAGGAGAATATCCTTTTGTTTTCTACATTTTAGTTTGAGTCTGTCAATCTCCTCTAGAGCACTTCTTAGCTCCCCCTCAAGGTCGACTTCCCCTTATTCTTCTTCATCTTCTAGTAAGAGTCCTTCAAGATCTTCTATGGCCATCAGTAAAAATTCAGAGGTTCCCTCTTCTTCGGAGGATTCATCGGAGTCTTTCGATGTACTACTGTCTTGTTGAGCATAGAAGGATTTCCTGCTAAATTTCTTTCCTTTTTGCCAGTTCTTTGATGTGTTTTTCTCTGATTCTTGAGCCTGATTCCTTTCTTTCTTGTGAGGACACTTAGCAGCATAGTGTCCCACTCTTCCACAGTTAAAGCATTTGAAAGGGATTTTACCTTTGTATTTACCTGAGCCTCTATCCAATTTCTTGACAAACTTTGCCTCTTCTTCATCTGAGCAAGAGCATACGTCTCCCTCTTCTCCTTTCTTCTTTTCTGTTTTAAAGGTTGCTTCCCTCGTACTTGGCTTTTTCTGTGGGAGCCTCGTTTCATAGGCTGTTAGATTTCCAAGTAGCTGGTTCATGGTCAAGGTCTGCCAGTCAGCTGTTTCTTCTATTGCAGACACCTTTGGATTAAACCTAGATGGAAGAGATCTTAGAATATTTTGCACAATTATACTTTATGGCATTTTTTCTCCAAGAGCTTTCATATTGTTAATAATTTCTGCAGCTTTTAGGAAGAAACTGGCAATGTCTTCATCATCATTCATTTTTAAGTTTTCAAACTGGGCTCTATATACTTAAAGTTTGGCAGTTTTTACTTTCTGGTCTCCCTCATGTATGTTCTCAAGAGTATCCCATATTTTTTTGGCAGTGTCTTTGTGCATTACTTTAATAAACTTTGCTTCACATAATCCATTCAGGATGGCATTCATGGCTTTTGCATTAGCCACAAAATCTTGTTTTGAGTCTTTTTCTGTGTCAGTTGCCTTCGGGGCATATCCTAATTCCATAGCAGCCCAGACTTCTATTCCTAGAGACATTATGTATGTCCTCATTCTGATTTTCCAGAAAGCATAATTTTCACCAGTGAAGAAAGGGGCTTTATTGGTTGAGCATCCTTCTTTACTAGTCATCTTGGGAACCTAGGATCTCCTTTCAGTTGTTAGAATTGCAAAAAGGAACCTGCTCTAATACCAATTGTTGGATCTTTAATTAAACTGGGGGGGGGGTGAATCAGTTTAATACATACATAATATTTTCAAAATTTTCACCAAATTTATTTATAGCTTAATTAATGATCCAGGTGGATATCGGTGGCCACCCACCTATTCCATTGGGACCAGCACCATCAATTCTTGCAGATTTTCACATTCAGCACAACTTACTATTTTTAGCAGGTTTTCGGGTCCTCCACTCTCGGAGCCGTTTTGGGGGCTTAATGATCCAGGATATCTATGGCCACCCACCTATTCCACTTGGCCCCCCACCATTGTCTCTTTCATTTTTCGCCTTGGCAGATAACTTACTATTTTAGTGAAGCGGTCCCAACTTCCGTGAGCCGTTTTGAGGCCCTAAACGACGTTTTTGGGTATGCAGTAGCGCCTGGCCGACCTTCTGAGAAATTCGTCCCGAAAGTCAGCTGTAGTCCTCGGATAGATCTTTCTAACGAGCTATTGAACGCGTCAAACGGAGATCGTGTGCCAAAGTTATGCCCCCGGGAAGTTGAACCACCAATTTACCCAAACGGGCGCCCACAGTTTTGGCGCCTCATCTCCTACGGTTAGGTTTTTGAACGTTTCAAATTCTACATTGTTTCTCAACAATAAATAGGCCCTCGAGCCTCATTGTAACACAGTTCAGAGGTCTGTAGCCACCACATCTCTTCTCAGAGATTCGCTACCATCACCCTAGCTATTTTATTTCCATTATGTCTGTAAGCATCTTTCTGTTATTTGATATTAATGAAATGAAGTGTTATTTCCGCTGCATCTCTGTATTTATGGTTATGTGTTTATTCTGTTGCGTTCCTGCATAAAATCCGGATCAATTTGTGAACAGTATTAAAATGTTGCAGCCAATAGTAAATTAATGTGACACCACACTTATGTTGAGAGCAGCAAACAATTAAGCAGATTGAAAGAATCACATCAACACATAAGAAACACACACAAAGACAACAGATGTAAGTGGAAACCCATAAAGGGAGAAAACCACATCTTATTATTGTTGTGATGCAAAGGCAAGCTCCAACTCCCTCTCACCACTATTTTCTGCAGGCACCAACCTACAAGAGGCTCTATCCTCAATTCTGCAAGCTACAACTTGCAAGGAAGCACCAACTCCCTTCAATTTTCTGCAGGCACCAACCTACAGGAGGCTCCAACCTCAGTCAGCTACAACTGACAGCTATCAAGCTGCAACTTGATAGGGAAGCTCCAACTTCCTCAATTTTCAAAACTGAATGTTTGCTGATTTTCCTCAGATATCAGCTCTGTTCTGTAGCTTCTCTTTCTGCTCTTCTTTTAGTCTTCTTTGTCTTACACTTCTATACTCTGCCTTCTCTGGATTTACACTCTCTAACCATTTTGCATATCAAGCTGATATTATTTATAGATTTTCTCACATGACTGTTTGTATTCTACTTGGAATTCGAAATGGACAGTCATGTCTCTTTGCTTTCTGCCTTCTCACTCCTTTTATCTTATTATTCAGGAAATATAACTGTAGGTATCAATTTAACATTACAGTGGGAATTTTTTCTCTCTCGGAGACTTGCCAATGCATCACAAACAATAAAAACAATTAAAACATTTACAGTCGAATTACAATGTGAATTCCAGCTCACTAATTCACCCTCTTGACTAGCTGCGCATTTGTCTTTTCTTGTACATGTTTTGTCTTTCCACGTCCTCTTCTTTGTGCAATATTCTTGCATATATATATGAGCCTTTTAAATAAATAAAAATGTAATTACTAATTTTTAAAATAGGGAAATTCTAATCCTTTTCATGCCACGAGTGTCTTGTTGATGTGGAACATTCCGCAAGCGGAACGGACATATATCACAGTCGTTGTATATTAATAATCGCCCTCCCGTTAAGCTGAGGTATTTACATACAACCCACAGACCACGCGACACATCTTTAATACCATCGCAACCATCGTTTTATCCTTATGACAGCTCTTATATATATATAACCCAACTTTCATTATACTAGCTACCTTTTATTATGCCTTTAAATCAATTCTCGGCGTATATAATAAAACCTGTTTAAAACATATAAAAACTCCTTTCGGGTCCTCTTGCCACGTTTCTTGATGCAATATATTGCTCCTCTGATTGCAATTGGTTGCTCCTGCTCTGATTGCGATTGACCACTGTTCATTTTGATATGCCGATGCGATGAATCGCAATTGAAATCTTCCGATTGCGATTGAATCCTTTACTCTTGTTCCGATTGCGATTGATCGCAATCACGACTTTGAATACTCTAATGTGATTGACCTCTCCTGATCCGATTGTGATTGATCAATGTTCACTGCGTTTTGCCGATGCGATTAGACCTGGAACTCAAGTTGTATATGAGTCGTAGTTTATGTACCAATCGGGTCCGAACTTCCAATCGCAATCGCAACTCTTATATTTTCCGATGCGATTGACCAGTGCCGATGCGATTAGAACATGGAACTGAAACATTTGTTAATCATAATTTATAAGTCCATCAGGTCCGGGCTTCAATCGCAATCGCAATTCTTTTAATATGTGTTGCGATGGTTTGTTTCTTTCCGATGCGATTGACTAATGCCGATGCGATTATGTCGGACTTCAAAAACTTGTTAAACGTGATTTATAGACTCATCGGGTCCGAGGCTTAATCGCAATCGCAAATCTTTATGTATTGCTTCCGATTGCGATTGATCGCAATCGCAACTCTTAGTTGCATGTTCCGACACATATTAATTTTGTTTTATAAACCCATCGGGTCCGGTCTTCCAATCGCAATCGCAACTCTTATGTTCTCCAATGTGATCATCACTATTCACCGGAACTCAAACACACATGAATTATGGTTCATTGATCCATCAGGTCTGGATTTTCATCGCAATCGCAACTTTCTGTTGGTTACATGTTCCGCTGCCCTTGCGGTCTCCGATTGCGATTGGGTAAGGGGTCCCACCATACAGTACTTTGGTTATTTGTTTAACATTAAGCGCTCCATAATAGATTAATGTACGTGCTTTGAACCTTTGCAACATATGTAATGCACGACATTTATATGTATTGGGATGGATGTATATATATATGTATCCTCCATCGGGGTAGGCGATTCCCGGAATAATGTTTGTATTAATATGTAACGCCCATCTGCCGGCTTGGGAGATTCTCGGAATTTTATAACGGCTCCACCTCTGCCTCTGCCTCTGCTTCTCCTGTCGCTTTGCCTCTACCTCTGCCTCTGCTGCAGTGATAACGGCTCTGTCTCTATTATATTCGCTTCTTCTGCCTTCATTTGCTTCTTTGCTGCCTCCATTGTATTCGCTGCTTCCTTTGTCTGTCTCTGCTTCAGCGCTGCCTCCTTTGCCATCAATGAAAACATTTCCAACATGATGCACCTTGCTTTGCTTTGCTGCCATAGAAATTCTGGTCCTTTGCAACCCTTGACAACACTTGATCTAGATTTTTCTTTTCTTCTAGGAGCTCAATATTGAATCTGGTGTATCTTTGTTATTTCAAATCCTCAATATCAGATTTTCAGTCTTGTGGTAGTCCTCTGCGTCTTCTTTCCAATGCCACAGGTCTGACCCAATTTTGATTCTTCAAGAGATATTTATGCCCAATCTCTCACAATGCCCTAATTATGGAATGTTTCAACAGAGCGCACTTGTACGTCGTGCCACATGTCACTTTTTCTTCATTTGGCTCTGAAATTTATAGATCAAAAAGTACATACTGTGCATTATCTGCAATTTTTTATGGAATTCCAATCTGATACTCAAAGAGAGAGTTATGACTATTTTACCAAGGTCACTTCTTTGAGATGAATTTCAGGAGCCTGCAAAAACCCTGACTTCCACAGATCATATCTCCAAAAATATTGCGCACCTTGATCTGAAATGTTTACTGTAGTTTCCTCAAGATTTCGGCTTCACCTCATAAAAAATTCAGCTTTTGAACCTTCGTAGAAAAAACGTTAGAGCGAAAATTCCATGATGACATGTTTCAGATGGCCGAATCCCTTGCCTAAGGAGGAAATGAAGATCACAATTTATACGAATGCTTAGGTTGAGAGGGGCTTCAACAAGTGAACGTGAGAGGGATTCTAGGAGCTTAAAAAATATTAATTATGACTTTTCAATGACCCATGCCCCAACCCCATGGGTTTTTAGCCCACTAGTTGGGGGTACAAACTTCAAACATGAATATCTCTCAAACCGTGAAGAATTACATGGCGTGCCATATATCAACGGAAACATCTCGACAAGTAGAAACCATAAAAATAATTATTGACCTAGAATATATTAATTTGGTAGTTTAAAATTCCCATGCAATATTGGGTTAGCCCTTGGTGCTGCTTGGGTTGACATCAATGACAACTGCTGATCAACATTATTGTCAATATGGACAATCACTATAGGGTTCCCTAGTTCATTATATTTAGTCTAAAAAGGCTGATCAATCATAAGATCGGAACATTTTCCCATGACATGGATAGTAGCAGGCTCTGTAGGTTTCCTTCTAGGTCTTTTGACGCAGAGATCCATCACTGTTTTAGCATAGATAGGCACTTCTTGAAGAGCTTGTAATAGTGGAATCAACACATACAAATTTTGCAGCTTCTTGAGGAATTCAGATTCAAGTTGTGAGACTAACCCAGTTTCAGTTAATCGTTGAGGGTATGGGGGGTTCTGAATGTTAGCATCTAAGTCAACTATCACAGATGTACCAACCTTAATCGAATTAGCTATTGTAGGAACAACAAATCCTCCTGAGTTGGCAGCTATAGATGTAACAGCAGGTGTTGTATCAAATGTTACATGTGTAACAGCTGCCTCAGAATCGTCCATATCCTTCCTAGATGATTCACATTATTCAGTAATAATGGGAGTATGTTCATATATGATTAATTTCCCTAATCGAAGCTGAACCTAGTTAAGTCCAATAGGAGTAATAAGATAAGTTCGAAGGGTAACCAGTGCATCCATGCTCTGGGCTGCCTTATTAATTGGATTGGGGTTAGGTTGCACAGTTAATTGGATTCAGACAGAAGGTGTAGGATTTTAAATAGAAGGTAGTTGTAACTATTGCTATTACATTGGTATTAGAGGGGGTACAGGACCTTGGCCATTACTTCTCCAGTTCTAACCCCAAGGATTGGGTTGTGATGAAGGATATTGCATTAGTGGAGGAGAAGGTCACAAGTTCCATGGTGAAGGGAATTGCGTTGAGGAAGGAGTAGGACACTGCCGTGGATATTTTTGACTATTATAAACATTATTCCAAGGATAAAAAGAGGAAAAATCTGAAGGCATACCTGTAGGTTGTGAATGTCATGATCTCTTTCATCTGATGAAATAAGAAGATTGAACATCCTCGCTTGATTCTTGAAGTACAACCTTCAGTCTAGGTAACTCAAGAAAACTAATTCATAGAGTGCGCCAACTCACAGATGTTGCACAGGCTGACACTATTCAGTCCAGATTCCCTTTCCAAATTTTTCTTTTTGCATTGGGGACAGAATATTGCTAAGGCTGCTTCATCTTCTGCTTGTGCTTTCTTGACTTGTACCGTAGTGATTTGGGCAGAGAGAGTGCTTAGGAGGTCAGTTTTAAAATCCTCAAATAAGTTCTTGATCTCTGCTCTGGTTACTCCTCCACTCATGGACTTTTGTATCCGGACTAAAGGGTCCCGAACTAAAACTTTTCCTTTGATCGATCCTCTTGAGCTACGCAAAGCTTCATTATCTTGTCAAGCATTTCTTTTGATATGTCTCCTTTTCCCAATAGGTTCAAATGCTCCAGACAATCATCTCTTATACCTCTTAAAAATATTGGCTTTAGAATTTCCGGATTAAGTTACTGAACTTAGACCTTTGTAAATTGTAGTGAAATCGCTCCAGATATTCTTTCAGGCTTTCCTCCTCGTTATGCACAATTTTGAAAAATATCGTCCTTCAAATCCCTGGTTTAACAGTAATCCTGATGCTTAAAGAGGAAGGCATCTCTCATGTCATTCCAGGTTCAAATCGTGTTAGCACCCAATCTCATGAACCATCTTAATGTTGCTCCTTTTAGAGTAGCAGGGAATAATTTCAACTTCTGGGCATCTGAAGTGTAGTCATAACCTCTACAGAGCACATCAAATTTGAATAGAAAGGTATCAGGGTCTTCAATAGCCATCCCTTAAAAATATGGTAGGGATGATAAAGGAATATTCTTCATAGGAGCCTCATACTGTGTTACTACTATTGGGAATTGAAAAGTAACAAAGCTATCTATTTTGACATTCTCATCCCCCATGGTTGATTCTTCCTGATGGGATGAATTGACCTTAGAGTGTACTGAAGATTGACATATAAAAGGATCAGGCTGTTCCAGGGTCAATTTTTTAACAGCACTACCAGCGTCCAATTGATGATCAACTGAATGTTGTTCCTCAAGTCCCTGATGCTCCCCACTGGTCTCTCTCTGTCCTTCAATTCTCAGATCCTAACCAATGATTCTCCACTGTTGTCTTGAATCTAGAGTTTTGATATCAGGAGTGGATATTTCATTCGAAGGATGGTGAGGTCCAGACACGGAAGACACCGATGGTCAAGGATTTGATATGGTAGCTGCTTTCTGTGGTCTTGTCTTCCTATTATCTCTGTAACGTGGACTGTTCCTTTTCTTCCCTTGAGATCAGATCTCCAAAGAATGTCTTTCTTCCCAAATATGCACTCTTATTTTCCTTCTTACGGCCTGTCTTTCCTGTAGTCAGTTGACTGGGGGTTGTTTGTAGATGTTGATGTTGTCCTACCGGCACACATGGGCCCTATGTGTATCAATTCATCCTACAAGTGCTTTCAGGTTCTACATCAGTGAGCCTGACCAAGTTTGTTAGAGTGATGCGCAGGTTCTTAACTCTCGTCTTAACGCCCAACGACTGTATAGCTGAAGACACCCTTAAAAAACACCCAAAATTCAACTCCTAAGTGTCCCATCAAGACATTAGTAAGCCCGCTCAAGTTTATTAGAGTGATGCGCAGGTTCTTACCTCTTGTCTTTCTTCCCATTAATTATGTCACTCGAGACACTTTAAAAAAAAAAACAAAATGCTTAGAAATTCACTCTCCTAAGTGTCCCAGTGTTGGGGCCCTTGTTTTGAAAATGAAACCGAGTCGCAGATAACAGGTGGCAAAGCGCAACCATGGTAAATAGGGAGTTGTCACGGTTTCGGAGAGCTAGAGAGCAGGTGGTGCGGTAGTTGCGGAAACTAGCACAGATGGCAGGAAGGCGTGAAAAGGACAGGCAGTGGAACTCCCAGTGATCAGGGAGATGCGGCAAACAGCAAAGTAGAAAAGGAGGGAAAACTGACAATAGCGTTGGAAAAGGAACAAAGAGGCATTCGGCCAGCGTAGACAGAAGATTGGTGCTACAGAGAGCAGAGGAAGAGAGCCATAGGAGAGCTTTGTTCATTCTGTTCTATTTTGTTCTATTCTATTCTGTTCTACTATGTTATTTAATGTTGTAATCAGTCAGTCTGTACTCAACTCTGAGGAGTAATGTAACTGTCTGCTATTGTTAATGAAATATACTTCTAGCTGGGTTTGGTGTCCTGAATTATGTGATGAGCATTTGGTTATGATGAATGTATTGGCCACTTTTAAATTTTGATTTTGCACCTTGAATACGTTCATGGGTGGGATATTGCGCAAAGTAGCTAAACCTGTTTGGAGTACCTAGTTCTGCCTGTTTTTATCTATAGTTGTGATTAGTCGATATTTGATCTATTCCTAACCTTACTAAGGTCATGACACGCCTCGAATGAGACTCTCTGATCTTCGGAGTAGAGTGAAAATGTCAGCATTGTGCTAGAATACTACGGAAACCTTGTTGGCCTCTATCCTGAACCTAGGTCTTACTCAAAGACCTTCTTTCTCGCCAACAAATAGTTTCGTTGCCAGGACCCCAAATTTCATTTAGGAGAAAAATCATGGTATCACGAATCTTTGAAAGAGAAATATGAAGTTGGTGAGATAACCACTTAGATCAGTTCATAGTGCAACAAACTAAGTTGAGACAACAGAGGGAGAAAACTATTAAGGATTGGTTTCTATTCTCTGAATATGCGAGTGATCTCTATGAAATTTTCTAGGGAAAGTTTCCAGAGGAACTCTATAATTGGTTGTGGAGACTACAAGTCAAGACAGTCCAAGGAAGCACGCAGAATATCTGTCGCAAGTGTTTGCATGTGGATCTGGTAGCCCTCCATCGGTTAGATACCGATTTGACCCAAGCTGTAGATTTCTAGGTGCAATCTACTTTGGAAGGATACATAGTGGAATTTGTAGTTGAGTGCTACAAGTCCTTTTCAAAAGAAAAAGACGTGTTCAGATCTAGATTACAAGGAGAGTTGTTGAAGGAGATTCCATTATGGATCAAAGCTTTAATGGTAGACGAGGGATTTATGGAGTTTAAAATATCTGAGATGGAGACTTAAACCTCCAGTACTGGGGGAAGGAGTTGAGGGAGAGATGCTACAAGTAAGTTGGAAGGGGGAATAGGGATATGGATTCCGAGACCTCTAGTAGGTTGACAGAGTGGCGAGCACATCAGAAAGAACATATAGCTGAGAAGTGGTGGGAGAGAGTGATGAAGGAGTTGGAGAAGCAAGAAAGTAGTCGACAGAACAAGGAGAAGGCACCGCAGATGACAAAGGAGATGGAAGGTCAGATAGAATCCCAAGGAAAAGAAGGGACCATTAAGGAAGTCAGTCAAGTGCATAGGAGCCCAGCCCAAAGAGAAAAGGGATAAAAGTCCAACGTGGAGGACGCGCACCCTGAGGAGATGTCTGATGTGGAGTTACATGTTGCGATGGAGCAACTATTCCGAGAGGGGCCGAAAACCATAACTCAAGGTAACTCTATTCCCCAAAGTTCAAGTAGCTCTAGTCCTGACCTTCCCTTGGTACTCTATCAGCCACTAGGTGAAAATTTTGTTAAGTTACGAGAATTGAGTAATTTGAATAGTGTTCAACCTACAACAGTAATACACACTAGCAGTAGTGCTAGTAATACCATTTCATAGCCAAGAAATAGGGGTTTTATTCTAGTATCACCACACAAAGAAGCATGGCAGGATAATTTACCTGATACCCAGAGTTCTCTGGGAGGGGCAATGACGATGTGGAACAGCACTGGTATCTCTGTAAAGCCATATGGAGGGCTTGGCAGACACTAGAGGCAGTTAAGTTGATCGAGTTTCAAACTACTCTCAGGGAGAGAGCTCTACGCTGGTTTATTAAATGGTCTGAGGCTCATCCGAACCCAGCGATAGATGATGTAAAGAGATAATTTGTTAAAGAATTCAAGTTACCTCAGATAGATCAGCAAGGCTTGTCAGAGATGTGGGATATTAAACAGCGAGAAGGTGAAACTACTTGGGATCTGATGAGAAGGTTCAAGGATGCGGTTGGAAAACTAAGTTACCAATTGATCTGAATCATCAAAGAGATTAGTTTATCAAGGCCCTTATTCTGCTGACAATAACTCCATTAATGCAACAGAATATTGATACATTACAAGATGCATTGGAGCAAGCTATGAAGATAGAGGCCATGGCAGGGTATTTGCAGGAGTTCAAAGGAGGGGTCGCAGCTCAAGACCCTTCCATATTGGGGTTACAATATCAGATAACTATTCTAATGGAAAATTTGAAGGACATTTAGCTAATGTGACCTGCAAGACCCACTGTATGGTATACGGACTGTCTGATGGAGGGACACATGGTCACCGAATTTCCAAGGTTGCGAGGGCAGAATGCGGGGACTTTAGAAGCAAGGACACAAGGGGCTCCACCGGTAGGGGGAGTTGCACAGATAAAAAATCAAGGGCTATATCCATCTCAACCCCATTACCCAGGGTTCCCCATGCAACATAATCAGGTCGCAACTGAATATTGTGAGATATGCAAAAGCATTGGTCATCTACCCCGCCTATTCCTAATCTTTCAAAAATACTCCAACATTCCAAACAACATATACCGTGAGTTATGCGCTTCTATAACACACAACACAGAGCAGTGTAGAGCTCTGGATGCACTGGCAGAATGATTGGACAGGCCATCATATAGAGTGAATGAAGCTCCCAGGAGACGAGGAGGAGGCATGAGAGGAGGCCGAGCTGGAGGAAGAGGATGTGTAAGATGTTACAAATATGAATAAGAGGGCCATGTAGCCAGGAATGTCCACTTCTTAGAAGACCATGGTGCTCTTAGTGCAGAGCTAATATGCACGCAACATAAGACTTCCCGGAGTTAATTAAAATATGGGAAGAAAGAGCTAGACAAAGAGGATAAAATCTGGTAAATTCATAGCCAAGAATAGTAGAGGCATATGCTATGCAGAACGTAGCCATAGTGACACGAGGAGGAAAGAGAATCAGGGAAGATGCACAGACTACAGACCCGATAAAGCTGATAAGGCCGGCATATCCAAAGCCAGTGTTCAGGCCATATAGATAAAAGCAATACTTTAAAGAAGCAGTGGAAACATTTGGCCAACTTGGGGAGATTAAAGGCATTGAGTTACTACAACCAAGGGTAGACAAGGAGAAACAGGCTAGTAGAAGCACTATGGTTGAATAATGGTTCCAGCTATTTTTAAAAATTGTAACCAATGCACCAATGTTGGAACAATTGAAGCAGAATCTGGAGATGGTGGTGCAGGAGACCACAGAACCAGAGGACTCAAATGACACAACCAAGAAATACATACGGAGAGTCAAAAGAAATAAGAGAATAATAGGGAAATAATTCCTTGTAAACACTCAAGTTGCGGGATTCCAAATTAAGGACACAATGCTTAACCTAGGGTCAGATGTCAACATTTTTCTAAGGAAGACATGGGAAGCATTGGGAAGACCGAAGCTGACATATTCACCAATCCAAATCCGCATGGAAAACCAGTACTTCATTGTGCCCATAGGCAGGTTGGATGAGGTCGAAGTCGATGTTGCGGGGGTAAATATATACACAGAATTCAAGGTGATTGACATTATGGGGGATAAGGATCCCTATCCAGCATTATTGGGGATAGATTGGGCTTTTAAGAACTATGCAATAATAGATTTGAAGAAGGAACTAATGATATTTGAAGACGGGGAAGTCAGGGTCACTCAGCCACTTGACCCGTATCAAGGACCCCGATATACAGAAACTGTCAACTACAGAGAGTATGCTCAGCTTCTTGATCGTATCTATCAGATGACAGCAGGGAAAAGAGAATATTATATCAACCCCATAGCGAGGGGACTATGAGTCAGAGAAGCATTCAAATATCATATTTAGGCTCAGAAATAGCCTAGGATGATTGGCAGCAGGGGGATATGAGACCAATACAATAAGATGCACTAATATCAGAAGAATCAATTGGATTGGAACTGAGGTAGGAGAATATCTTACTTTATCAAATATGAATGCTATAAATACCTTTATTTCCAAGATAGAAGATAAAGTACCAGTGGAACATAGGGTCCCACTCATGGATGTGGCTTTACAATCCACGTCAGCAAGGTGGTGGAGCAACCATCGCAACTCTCTATCGTGATAGGACGAGGTTGCAGCAGCGTTGAGGGCCAGATTCAAGGAAGAGGAAGGGCCACAATTCACTGAAAAGTACCAAGGGGACTCCGACCCCATAAAACATTTTCAATATTGTGAGGACCAATGGAAGAAAGCAGGGTACCCGAAAGATCTGTGGGTACACAAGTTTGTACACTCACTGGATTCGATTCCACAGGCTTCGTACCTAACTGAAGAGAAGAAAAGAGGAACCATCACTTGGCAAGCAATTGTGGATCAATTTATGCAATGATTTTCCTTTGAAGGAAAAATAGAACCAATCACACAGGCATTGCAGGCCATTAAAAGGGTATTTTTCTTTCCAGATATTCAGGAGGATGAAGAACAACCACTCTCGAAACAAAGTATCAAATAGTCGATAGCATGCAAAAAGATAAACAGTGAAATGGATGATGATGATCTAGAAGATCCTAGACATATATATTTTGAAGAAAAAGAAGGGGAGCGGGATATTCAGGAAGAACCTACAACAGAAGGAATTCACCTGCTACCGCTGAAGACCAAGAAGATGAATACCGGAACACCGAAAAGCCCAAACTTGCGTCAATTGGTGATTACTGGGATGCAGAAATGACTAAGGAGATATTTAATATACTACAGGAATACGAAGACTTGTTCCCATCCTCAGTAGCAGAGTTGAAAGGAATAAAAGGAGACATGGGGGAAATGCGTATAATTTTAAAGGCCAACGCAAGACCAGTAAAGCACAAACCATACCATCTGAATCCAAGAGTGAAAGAAAAATTCAAGGTAGAGATTGATAAAATGCTAAAGGCAGGGTTGATATTCCCGGTGGAAGAAGTAGAGTGGGTAAGTCCTATAGTCATACAAAGTAAAAAGCAAAATTCTGAAATTCAAGTCTATGTTGACTACAAGAGCCTAAACAATACATGTATACACGACCCATTCCCCACTCCATTCAGTGATGAGGTTCTCGACAACGTTGCGGGGAATGAATCTTATTCATTTACGGATGGATTTTCAGGATACCATCAAGTAAGGATAGTTGAAGAAGAAAAGAAGAAAACAACTTTCACAACCAAATGGGGCACATTTGCATATCATGTAATGCCCTTCAAGTTGAAAAATGCACCAGAAATATTTTCACAGATTGTTGTAGCAGCATTTCAGGAATATATCCATAAATTCCTGGAAGTTTATATGGATGACTGGACAATTTACAGCCTGTTAAAGAATCATGCAACATTGTTAAGGATAATGTTTGACAGATGCAAGCAACTCCAGATTTCATTAAACCTCTAGAGGTGCATCTTTGTAGTACCCTTTGGGACGCTGCTAGGACATGTTGTATGCAAACAAGGGGTTTGTGTTGATCCAGCAAAGGTGGAATTTATAATCAATATAGAGGAACCAGAAACCGTGAAGAAGTTAAGGTTGCTGCTAGGCCACACCGGCTACTATAGGCGATTCATCCACAACTATGTGAAGATAACAGCCCCATCGGAGAAGCGGTTGTGGAAATCGGAGCAATTCAATTGGATAGATGACTATACTACTGCCATTAATACCCTGAAAGAAAAATTGGCAAGCATACCCATATTAGTTCATCCTAATTGGGACAAGCAATTTCATGTCCACATTGATGCTTCGAGCATTGCACTTGGAGCAGTTCTGGCTCAACTAGGAGATACTTCAATTGATCACCCAATTTATTTTGCGAGCCGAAAGTTATCAACAGATAAAAGGAACTACACCACAATAGAATGAGAAGCTTTAGAAATGGTGTATTCCCTTCAAAAGTTTCACCAGTACCTATTAGGAGGTACGTTTAAATTTTTCACGGACCTTTCAGCTTTAAAGTACCTAGTTAACAAACCAGTCCTGGAAGGAAGGATCTATAGATGGCTCCTACTGTTTCAGGAGTTCACCTTCGAGGTGATAGTGAAGCCAAGGAGACTGAATGTGGGTCTTGACCACTTGTAAAGGCTAGAAAATGGTTAAAATGAAGGGTCCTTGGATGATCAGTTGCCAGATGTTGATCTTTTTAGAGTAGAAGCCATCCCAGACTACTTAGACCAGATAGAAACCTATCTGGCAATAGGATAGTGCCCGAATGAATAGACAACATCCCAAAAAAGACATTTGGTAGTCAAAGTAGTAGAGTATCAGCTAATAGCAGGACGCCTACATAAGATGGGGTTAGACCAAGTCTTGTGAATATGTTTCCTAGATCATGAGAGGGAAGATATACTGTGGGAATGCCATTGTGGAGTTGCGGGAGGATCTGTCAGTGCAAAACCCACTATGAGGAAGATACTGCAAGCAGGCTTATGGTGGCCCACAGTACACATGGACAGTAAGGCATTTGTAGATAAATGTGATGTCTGCCAGAGGACAAGACTTCCATCGTATAGAGATGAGCTACCACTTCACCGTGTAAAAGCATTGCAACCATTTAAGAAGTGGGTTGTTGATTTTATAGGATCAATAACACTAGTCGCAAGACACTCACAGGCCAGGTACTTCATTACCGCAGCAGACTATCTTACAAGGTGGGCAGAAGCAGTACCATTGAAGGATTTCATGGTAGAAACAACAACCAGGTTCATATTTGAAAATATCATCAGTAGATTTGGTTGTCCCAGAAGTCTAACCAGTGATCAAGGTACACATTTTATCAATACAACGATCAGATCTCTGCTAGAAAATTTCATGGCACAACATCATAAAATTAGTCTGTACCATCCTCAAGCAAATGGTACAGTAGAATAATTTAATAAGATTCTTGAAAAGGGACTGAGAAGATCTACAACGCTGATCAAGATGACTAGGATGAGCGTGTACCAGCAACATTTTTGGCGTACAGAACAACTGTCAAAAGATTGAACAACCAAACCCTATTCTAGCTAGTGTATGGGAGGGAAGTAGTGGTACCGACCGAATTTGTCATACCGAGTCTGCTAATCGCTTCAACACTACATTTATCAGAGGAAGACTCATTGAGAGAGCGATTACAAGAGCTACAAGAACTTGAAGATGACAGGTTTCTAGCGGAGCTTCATCAGACTGTCCAGAAAGACAGACAGATTACTTAGCATGAATGCCATATTAAGCTTAAAACGTTTACGATCGGAGGAAAAGTTTTACTGTATGATAGCAAGTTCCAAAAGTTCCCAAGTAAACTAAGAATGCATTGGCTGGGACCATACCATGTGATTTAAATTCGAGATTCAGGAGCAGATCGGTTAGCACAACTAGACGGCCAAGTATTACCGGGATGAGTGAATGGCGCATGCCTGAAGCCTTATCATGAGTAAGTTCAATTCTTTCATTTTCCAATAACTCTTGCAACCAAGAGGATTCAGTAGGGTATAATAGAGTAGGTAGATTCAATAACTCTCTCGCACGCAAGAAGAGAATAGATAGGAATCCCAATGAAGCAAAAATGAAATAACAGAAGAAGCTCACATGTTACGATGCAGAGACTGCATCGCAACCGATTGTGGTCGGGGAGAGGGTAGTGTCCGGCATGTCATTCATGTCAAAGAGCCAAATGTGTTGAACATCATTCCATCATCATGACCCATCATTCCCATGTCAGTCCGTAGGATTACATAGATTTGAAAAGTAATTTCCATAATTAGTATCATCCATACTGCAATAAATTTTCCATATTAGGCCATAATCATTCCCATCACGTCTGCCCAAATCCTGAAGTCACAGTCAGCCATGTCAGAACCCACCTCATCATGATAACTAATCACACGATTATAGCCACGGGGGAGGCATGAAAAATTAATTAGTTATGGGGTCTTATCAACCTCATTCATGCTAGTTACTTACATAACCTACATGAAAGAAGAAAGCCCAAGAATGCCGGAGAATTCCAAGTTAAAACAAGAAACAACAACAGCGATATAAATCTCATCAGAATAAGTCTAGAGAGAGCATCCAAAGTCAGGAATTTATAGAGAAAGAGCACGGGTAGCTTTACAAGTATACCAAAGAAGAGCAAAAATGACCAAGGTAGTGTTGGTCTCTTTAATTGTTTTAGAAATTCAAGCACCACATAAATTGTCAACCCAGGAAGGTCTGTTTATTCCAAAGAGTATCACGCACTGGATATGCTCAATTCCAAAAGCAAGGAAATGTTGTAGTAAAAATCACATAATCATTAATCATACAAATCTAACTATTCACACTCCACTTTAACGAAGCTGAAGCCTACTTGTGTTACAGCAGAAGCAACTTCTCTAATGCAGTCTTTCATTAAAAGAATTCCAAGAAATGATAATGAAAGTTAATCACCCTGCAGGAAAGAAAATCATTCAACCATAACAAGGAACAGGACCCTATTTCTTCAAACATGAATCTTCAGCACCTGTTGCCTGCTATCATTCACACTGCAGAAAAAGGAAAGCAACCTAAGGAGAGCAGGACCCTATTCCTATGAACAGGAATCTTCTGCACCTGTCTCCTGATATTAATCACACATTCAAATAGAAAAATATCTCTTTGCTTCTTAAGAATGAATGGTACAGAACTAACGTAGTGTTAAAGAAACAGAGTGCTTAAACAGAACTACAGGAATATGTAAATAATTCTTCAGCAACAGAGTTAAACGAAGGTGCAATCAACATAAAGAAATTAACTAACTACAGGAGCAATCGGGTGAATCTTGTGATGAAGGCGGGCCCTTTCCTTCTCACAATATTCCCCAGAGGAAAGAGTTAATTTAAAGTGCTCAAGAGAAACCTTTATTCAACTGTCAAAAAGAATGATACATTACAATGGAGTCTGGCTCCTTTCCGCTCAAAAATAATGTCTTTCCTGCAGTCTCTAACTCCCCCTCTAATGATGATGTCTCCTCCTTTTAAAGAGGAGACATCTATTATAGTTACATCAGAGAAATCCTATATTTATCCAAATCTGTTCTTCTATCTTAAAACAGGGTCTTTCTATTCTTCCATAGAAAAATATTGTTACAACAGATACAAAAAGGTATTGGCTTCAGAACAATCTGTGTAACGACTTTCCTTGCTTGTCTTCGTCTTGTTGCCATCGTTCTTGAAATACTCTTTCAAGATCGCAAATCATGAGTAGTGACAAAATGTACGTGCTCGCTGATTGTTTCAGCAACGGAGTCGACTGTTTCAGCAACGGCCGATTTTTTCAACAGCAGCACGTTCCTTATCATAAATTATCTGCGATCCTTTAGACTTGTGTTAGCAACGATCTACCTTCGATTAATGATGAAATATAAGAGTAATGTGGAATTATATGTAAACAGATTAAATATATAGTAAAGAGAAGGATTTCATATACCTTTGGATAAAATGGATGAAAATGATAATGTAACATTTTTTAAATATAGCTATAAAGGGTAAGGTGGTGTCAAAATGTATGGTAAAAATGGTACATTGTGAGGTCCTAACATCCCCCCCAGCTGAAAGGGTTGCATGTCCTCAGGAAACTTTTAGTCCGAGTCAGAGTCTGAGTACTGACTCTTTGCATGCAAGTTACTCAAGCAATAACTATGGAAGGTGGCTTCTGTCGAAGATCTGAATCCCTGGTTACTTTGCAGTTTCTGCCATGCTACTGCCTCATCCCTGTTAGCCAATTTGTAGTGAGACTGATATTGTTCTGCCGGCATCCATAAGACATGGAAGTGAAAATGATAACCAATCCAATTCTTGGCACATTGCTGAATGCATCTGATATAGTTTGGTACCCTGGATAGTGCAGTTTGAATATTATCAGGGCTAAAAGGATTATATTCTTGTCTTTCCTTATAGGACTGTTGCCAGAACATGGTGTTGGCCTTCATGGCAGCAGTCTCTTTAACTATGATTAACTGATGACACTTGGGAAGTATTGAGGATTGCAATTGCTGTATGTACCTGCACATTCCTGGCTTTTGCAAAAATCGATGGTATTCTGCTACAAAAATGGCCAGATTTGAGGGTTCTGGTCTTATCCATAGGAGGTGATTATCCTCATTATGCCTACTTGCAATAAAAGCAGTTTTCCATGTGATTTGGTTGGCAAGAAATGAAACAAATGCCCTAATTTTTTATATCACCAAAAATTGGATTGAGGTTGACCTTTCTATTGTCATACATAGCCTCATTATGAAGATAAAGTTCACATAACAAATTTTGGTCACTAGAAGGGGCCTCAGCAAATGTTTTGACAAATTGTTCCGTTGTGAGCAACTCATGAGGTCTCCCATCCTTAATTGCTTTCAACTGAAAATAAACAAGGCGTTCAGATAGGAACAAAGAATAATTTAAGGAAGGTTTCCTGGTGGCTAACAATTTTTGTACCAATGAAAACATTAGAACCAGTTTGTCTTTTAACTCCTTGATTTATTTCTTATAATCCTTGAGCTGTTGAAGTGTCTGCTCCCAATTATCCCAGTTGGTATACATCTGATTCTGCCAGGCCAACTTATGCTGTTGTAACATTTTATCTTAATCAACAACATACTGTTTCTTCCAGTTATTCATTATCTCCAATTCTTTCCATGGTGGAGTCTGTGTCCCGGCATTATAAGTACTGGGTTGGGGCATCGTCTGAGTAGCTAAGCTGACTAACACAGGGCAGGATATCTGTGGCTTGGTTTCTTTTTCCAGACTTTTTGAGGGCCCTACTGGTTCTTGTGTGATAGTAGGGCATTCTTCTTTGACTGCAACTGATGTGGATGCCTCAGGCACTGGGACTTTGATTATTTTGTATCCGGCCTGTTGGTAAATGTTTCCACATTCATGGCACATGTATTCTTTACATGGATCATTCTTTTCTACTGATGCTGTGTGTGCCAACATGTAGATATTTAATTCTTTATCAAAGGCTTCCCTTTCCATTACCAACTCTTTTTTATAGGCCTCTAATTCTGACTTCAAAAATTCATTCTCCTCTAATAAAGATGCCATGGTGAGTGAACCCTGTGTGTTGGTTGCTTTTGCTGAAGTTGATTGCTGATGCACAGCTGTAGCTGGTTCTTTTGTTTCAGCTACAGCTGGTTTCCTTATATTATCATGCTTGGTGTTTGATTTTTGCACTTCAGCAGCTGGTTCTTGTGTTTCAATGGCTGAGTGAGTAACTGGTTCTTGTGGAGCAGTTACTGTTTGAGTAGTAAACGATGTCATATTACCCTGGGCATCTGGTTCTTATGGAGCAGTGCCACAGGACGAGACGGGTAATGATTCGAGAATTTGGAATGGTGATGAGGATTGAAGTTTTAATAAAATAGCTGTGGGGTCATGGGAAATGGGAGTGACTTCAGATTCAACAGTCGTTTTCATTTTCCTCCTAGGTAGGAAAGCAGAAAAGGTGGCTTCCCTTTTTTTATGAGAAGGGTCTTTCCTAGGGGAAGGGCTATCAGAAGAGGTAGCAGCTTGGGATGTGGCCCTTTTTCGCCTTTTTGAGACAGAGACTGTTGCAGTTCGTCTCTTCCTTTTATGAGTGGGGGGAAATGGGAGTGTTTCAACTTGAGAGTCATCGCTAGAGATTTGAACAGTGGGATGGGGTGACTCTGCTAATTGGGATGAACTTGGGGGTGGAGCAACTGGTTCTGAAGATGGAATCAATGGGAGATCAGGGATATCTTCCAGTTGCCGTTCATAAGAACTTTCGATGGTATCTTGGGGAATTTCAGGGGCTTGTTGGAGAAGTAGGGGTAGATTATTCAGAGGGGGGTTTTGCTGAGCAAAACCCCTCTGAATTAATAATTGGCATAAGCGATGATGGGTAAGGGATAGTGATGGGAATTTTACCCGTCTACATTAATATGACATGTTTTTAATACATCCAAGAAGATAATAAGGAATGTTAACTAATCGACCATGCCGAAAATGACTCATTAAAACAAAGTCGTGTTGATAAACTACCTGGTAACAACCCTCGGAAGTCAAATAGTGCTTGATGAATTCAACTACTGTTGGCCATGGGCGAGGTAATGAATGCATACTTATACCGCGGCCTTTAATCTCAACCTGTTCCTCAGGAAGAAGGAAGTCCTGTTGTGCGTTTAAAATAACTTGTTTCCTGCTAAACTAGCAAGCACCTGTGACTGGAAACCCTGAAACTTGTGCTATATCTTCCTCTGTGACCGAAATTAGGACCCCTTGGACTACGGAGTAATCTTCCTGAAAATTTTGCGCAAACTCTAAAACTTGCCGAGGATCAAATTCTCCTAACCTTTCGAAGTATGTAATCCAACCTGCCTGCTGAAAAATTTGGTAGGCCTCCGGGAACAATTCAAGAAGAGTTATCGAGCCAGGGTCATGTCTGATAGTCGAGCCTCCCATAGCTACTAACTTGAGTTAAATGTAGAGGTGCAGAGAACAAAAACACAGGCCTGATCAAGCTAATCGTTGCAATTGAGGATATGGAGTATCAATGACGGCGGAAATAATGGATATGAAGAGTGACAGTGGACTGGATGGTGTGGAATGATGATTCAGTTTTCAAAATTCCCCCCCTACGTATGATGAAATGATGTTTAAGTGTGTGGGGATTGTAATCATAATGAGAAAGGTCCTCTCTTTAAAATATTATTCAACTGTATTACATAAAAACCGGATACCTTATATTTTTACGTTTGTTTTTATAATTTCGAAGTATAGAGTGCTTCATAATGGCTTGATACTGATGGAAGAATCTTAAGATTTCTCTGGAATGTAGAAACATGAGCATATCAGGATCTGCTCAATACTAGATACTATTCACCCAAGGGATCTGAAGAATAAAAGTGGAGTACTGAGAAACTTGTGTAGCAGAGGAAAGGAATGGTGTTTTAATAATGACAGGTTGCTAAAAGTGGTGTTTCAGCAATGGAAAAATAAATGACATGTTGCTGAAAGTGGTGTTTTAGCAATGGAAAAATAAGGAAAATGGAATGTAATGATTTGGATTTAAGAAAAATGGGAGAAATACTTGCTGAGGGATAATTTCAGCAGTAGGGAATGGGAAATACTGGCTAAAAGATGGTGTTTCGGGAATAGGTAGAAATGGGGAAAAATGGAAAAAAGGAAAGATGGAGTAATGGGATAAGTGATATTGCTGGGAAATGGGTTGAAATGAAGGGAACAAAGCTTCTGTAATTGAAGCTTCAGATCTTCCTGTGATGAAACTGTCCTCCTTAGTGAGTTTTTCCTTATTCTGAAAAATAAAATTGTAACATGCCAACCCTTGACAGGGATTATTAGTTTTAAATCTAATCTAATGCTAGAAATATAGTGCAGAAAATTAAATGCTGTGAGGAGCAGAGGACTCCCCTAGAAAAAGATAATGTGTATCAGTCATGCAAGCAGCCTTGAAATCTTCTTTAGAAACAGGGCGCTGGTACAAATGAAGCCTATGACCATTTACTAGTAGAGGTGTTTTAGAATAATCAATTGTTAAAAGTCTTACTGTTCCATTAGGAAAAACAGCATCTACTTCATATGGTCCAAGCCATCGTGTACGTAGCTTACCCTGAAAGTTTTCAAACCAAGAGTCATATAATAAGGCCCAATTACCTTTTTGGAACTGCTTGTGTTTGATAATTTTATCTTGCCACTTCATTCTTTGTTGTTGAATCATGGTTGTTTGGTGAATGGCATCTAATCTCTTTTCATCCAATTCCAGAAGCTGCTGCAACCTAGCTGTCTACACATCAGTCAAATCAAGGTTAACAGCTAAAGCAGTTCTTAAAGTTTTAATTTCAAATTCCATAGGAAAAACAACATTTTTACCATAAACCAATTCATATGGAGAGAATCCTGTAGTGTTTCTCTAGGTAGTTCTGTAAGCCCATAGTGCTTCAGGGAGTCTTTGAGACCAATCCTTCCAGTTATGCTTCACTGTTTTAGTTAGAATGGCTTCTAATACTTTATTTGTGCTTTCCACCTGCCCATTGGCCTGGGGGTGGTATGGTGTAGTCATTCTATGATGAATATGATATTTATGAAGGGTAGATTTAAAACCATGAGAATTGAATGGAGGTCCTCCATCTGTAACTAGCTCTCTAGGAATTCCAAATCTAGTGAAGATCTCTTCAAATAAGAAAGATAGGACAGCTTCTTCATTGGCTCTAATAAGTGCATTGGCCTCCACCCATTTATTCATATAGTTTGTAGAGACTAATATATAAGTTCTTTGATTGGATGGAGGATTAATGGGTCCTATGAAATCCAAGGCCCATCTTTCAAATGGTTCGGATATTACCTGGGGGTTTAATGGAATTTGATCCCTATGATTGGGTTGACCCATTCGCTGACAGCTGTCACAAGCCCTCACATATTTCTTTGCATCCTTAAACAATGAGGGCCAATAGTAACCCATCCTCAAAATTTTGTGTGTTGTTCTTTTATCATCAAAATGCCCTCTGCAGGGGCCATCATGACAAGCCTTTAGTATGTCGTACACTTCATCCTCCCTAATGCATCTTCGGATTTCCTGATCAAGCCCTGTGTAGAAAAGACACCCACTTATCCAGCTATACCTAGCACTTTGTTGAAAAATTATTCTCTTTTCCCTGTATGACAGGTGTGATGGTAATTTTCCTGCAACCAAATAGTTGGCAATGTCTGCATACCATGGAGAATGAGCAGAGACTGTAAACAAATACTCATCAGGAAAGGAATCATCTACTGGAATATTATTATCAGTTTTTAACCGTGAAAGGAAATCGGCCACAACATTTTCTTTACCAGGCCGATCTACAATTGTAATATCAAACTCCTGCAGTAACAATAACCATCTGGTAACTCGAGCATTTGTGACAGATTTGTTCATTAAATAATTAATAGCCGAGTGATCAGTGTGGACAAAAGTAGAATAACCAGTGATATAATGTCGAAACTTATTAATGGCATATATTACTGCAAGAAACTCCTTTTCGGTAACTGTATAATTAAGCTCAGCAGGGGTCATGTTTTTACTGATAAAATAGATCGCATAGGGAAGATGGTTTTCCTCTTGTCCCAAGACAGCTCCAATTACAGTGTCTGAAGCATCAGAAGATATATGAAAGGGGAGGGCCCAATCAGGTCCTCTCAAAATAGGAGCAATAGATAACTGATGCTTGAGTTCTTCAAAGGCTTTCTGAAAAAGATTAGTCCACTTAAATTCAGCATTTTTCATAAGCAACACAAATAATGGAGAAGCTATCTTAGAAAAATCTTTAATAAATCTTCTGTAGTATCCAGCATGTCCTAGAAAACTTCTCACGTCATTTTGTGTTTTAGGAATAGAAAGATTCTGAATGACTAGTATTTTGGATGGGTCTACCTGAATGCCTTGAGATGAAATAAAATGTCCAAGCACTACTTCTTCACTCATCATCATATGACATTTTTTAGTACTTAGGGAGAGGTGAGCTTGTATACAACGTTTAAGTACCTTCTCAAGATTTTGTAATGCATCTTCAAAAGACGTACCATAAGGAGTAAAATCATCCATAAATATTTCCATAGAGTCATTCAACATATCAGAAAAAATTCCTATAACAGCCCTCTGAAAAGTTGCTGGTGCATTACATAGTCCAAATGGAAGAACTCTATAAGCAAAAGTTCCCCAAGGACTAGTAAAAGTGGTCTTGTCTTGGTCTTGGGGTGCAATTCTGATTTGGTTGTACACACTAAATCCATCTAGAAAAGAAAATAATTTCTTTCCTGACTCTTGAGGAGGTAAATACCCTCTGCGGATAGAGGTGATCCCTACTAGCCCAGTAGGGGTCTAGCAACAATCATCAAATGCTACAGCGCAAGTTCCTAATTGCGAATAAATAAGCCAACAATGGAAGCCTACCTGGAGGCCAGTGCTATGATTCGTAGAAGAGACAACGTTCTCGTTCCTCAGCCTCGGCAGATCACGATCCCCACGATCTCCGTGAATGGACACCTGCACATGCAAGAAATGACACGAATACAAGCATAAAATCCAGAATGCACAACTATATATCAGTCAGAAAGGATATAAATCATTATTAACATAAGTGAAAAACAGAGTGGAACCATAACCGGTAGTCATTCGTTAATAAGCAATCGAAAGAGAGTACAACCAATGTTCTGATGCCATGGTCTCCTTCGGAAGGGTCCCCAGTTGTTCACGTCTCGCAAAGCTCGCTGGGGAAGGGGCAAGCCTCTCTAGAGTCTCTCAACGATAGTATCCTTACTTGAGTCGGCCTTAAGGGAAGAAAGAGGGCTCTTACAGCACAACAGCTCTTGGGAATTTGGAGATTCAAAGCTTAGGCACTTCAAGACTAGCTTGCAATGGCAATAGGCAAGCTTTTATAGATGGGGAAGGAGGGAGTTGGGATCCCTATTATTGTGGGATTGGCCCTATCATCAAGGAAGGTTCCATGAAAGGTGGAAAACCACTTCCCTTCCATGGAACTCCCATAGCCAAACCTCCCAACTCAAGATAGGCAATGGTTTCTGAGTTTGTTGAAACACAACTTCCGCCATATTTATTTAAAAAACACTCCTTAAATTGGCTGGCGCGACTACTGCTCTGGGACAGAGCGCCAGTTGGCGCAGCCTCTTTGTAGGATTTTCCCCATTGGCGCGAGTGATGAACTGTCTGCCCGCGCCAATGCAAAAGGAGATGTTTTCATGATTTTTTGCAAGGAGATGTCTTTAGGGCAATTGAAGCTCATGCTTAGAGGAATGCATTGATGATGTTTTCAAGGCATGACAATGTTCACAGGTCACAAAATGGGTCCTCCATTGTGTGGGACGGGGAATGGTAGGGACGGTGACAAATTACTGTGTAACAGATGCCCCCTAAAGTATGAGGCCCGAGAGAGAGAGGGGTGAAATGCTTTACGAGAACATGTTCAACTGAAGGCCCGCCGTCGGAAAACCTGCGCAGAAAAATACAACTGATATCTTAAGTACATGATGTATATGTGGTATGGGCGCAGCCATCCGAAACAGAGTATGGTATAATCCGAATCCAGGGTATGGGCGCAGCCATCCAGCGAGGATCAAATAAATAGACTCAGGTATGGTCGCAGCCATCCAATCAGTGAGTCATGTACATAATGATAATAATCCGCAATCGCAGCCTGGATTACAACAGACACAATCCAGGGTCTTGCGCTCCATCTCGACCCAAATAAAGTACAAGTTCAAGCATGCGAATATGTGAGCTGAAGTCGAACATGCAAGAACATCGTCTGATTACCAGCCAATGATGAGAGGTGTTAACAGACGCGAGAGGAACCACCAATAATGACAATGGCCCTCAAGGTACTACAGGTACAATCTACGGCGTGTGAATCAATGAGCTGGCGTCGAACACCCGTAGAATCACTCGATCGGAGGCCAATGATGAAAACCCCACGTCGAATGCGACGAACTTGCCATTGAGGCATGCAGGCTCCAAGGTACCATAAAGGAGTCTCTAGATCAACTTCCTGGATAATGAGCTGAAGTCGACAGGAAGTGACCTTGATCGAAGGTGGGCCATAATGTTTCCCACATCATCGACACGAGACAGAGGAACATGATGTTTTTGTTGTGAATCAGGATCGTATGAGAATCAGAGGAAAGGTTGATATTCACAGAGGTCAACTTCTCTTGAACATGTAACGGCACTAATAGTGGTTTTGGCAGTATTTGACATCAACGGAGCAGAGGTCATGGTGACATGGCAATGAGCAGAGGAGAGGTCAAAAAGGATTACCCAAACCCACGGAAGCAAAGTGAAAAAACGAGATGACATGTCCCCAACCCGACACGAATGCAGACAAGTGCCATGTTCAAGAGCGACATACTGCCGACACAACAATGATTACGGTTCCATTTTTCCCCCACCATTTCTGGCGAGTACCCCAATTATTTTTGATAACAAGCTTGAAGGGGATAGCATATGCTTGTAATGTAAGTCCGCCCTTCAGGCGAATCCATCCTAGTACATTTAACGAGCCCTAGGAAGGAGGAACTCGGAGGACGTCATTTCGACTGAATCTGATGTCATCATGGTTTAAGGAGTCTGACAAAGGAAGAACTCGGCGTCTTTTCATGTTTAGAGAGTTTGAAAAGACAGCAGAAAAGTAAACTCCACAGGTCCCTTTTCGTAAATAGTTCCTCAGATCCGAAAAGGTAGAAAACAATATCTGAGAAAACCTCCTAGTCGCGATAGGATAGGGTATTCCTTTTTCGTAATCAATCTATCCCAGCCCGAAAAAGGGGTAAACGTATACTGGGTAGATGTCGATTTGTGTCCATTTTAACGAGATCGAAACAACAAGGGCCTCGGCGATCTTTTCATGTTTAGAGAGTCAGAAAAGAGCTAAAAGATGACTTCAAAGTAGCTTTTTCGTGTATTTACCGAGTCCGAAAAAGTATAAAATACAACTCGTTTCCACCATTAAAGTCGCAAAAATCCTGCTGCTGCACATACCAAGCAAGCGTAAAACCCATTTTCGACACAACATATTAAAACATTTGATAAAAATAACTTTTAAAACTCATCCTATGTCGAAAAAGTTATAAATATGCCAAAATGGTAAAAACAAAATTACATTTACTATTTACCTTGGTAAAAAGAAGCAGTGGTCCATTTTGGAGTGCAAACTTCTGACGGCGATTGCGACAGATCCGGTTGACCACTCAGATTCTCGTCTGTGACAGGTAAGAGGCGCTTCCCTGTTCTTCATTTCAATCCATTTTTTTGATATTTTTCCCTCATATATCAGCCCTCTGTGGCCACTCTTTGAATTTTTAGGGTTGCGCTCATTGGCGCGGGTATCGGGCACGGACCCGCGCCAATGGGCTTTTCTATGCAAAGGGCTCGCGCCACGTGGCGCAACTATTCACAAAACAGCCGCGCCAGCGGTCGAACCCAAATTTCTGCCTAAAAATTCGAGATTTTAACCAAATTGAATGAAATTTGAAGCCTACCAGAGATCTAATTAAGGGTTTGTGACCATGTGGATGCAGGAAATCAAGCAAAATGGTGATTGAGTGGAAAGAAAGAGAGCATGGAGAAGAGGATGAATAGGCCATAGAAAGTGAGGCTTGTATGAATGCCCTCAGAAACTGTGGGCTAAAGAAGTTATTCCTTACACCCTGTTTACGAGCTCAGCCCGAGCTCCTCCAGTATCTGATCAGTATTTGGGACAAACGGGAACAAGTGTTCAAGTTGCGAGACCAGGTATTGGAACTGGAGGTCTCCGATGTGTATTTCATAACCAGACTGTCTTGTAGAGGTCCGGTACCCATCCTGACTGGGAGTAGACCATCTGGCGAGAAGATGGAAGAAGTGATGGCACGAGTGTGCCCAAGAGCACAAATGGGATCAGGGAGTAAAAAGGTGGATATCCACACCATCCCCGACCTGGCATTGAGAGTTGTTCTACACACCATCACGCGGGCTGCAGGATTGCAAGCACCGCACGAGGCCACAAAGGCCCAACTCCTGCTGGCCTCAGAATGCATGAGTCCCTTATTGTTTGACTGGGCTACAGCAGTAACAATAAACATGAAGAAACATCTCACAAAATGCAAGCAAGCTAAACTGAAATAGTTTGGCTATGGTTCCATCCTAGTATCATTCATTCTGGAATGCTTACCAATCTTCCAGGGCCAAGGGGCCGTAGTAGCAGAGCCGATTCCACGAGAGCCAAGAATGGCTCGCTGGGCAGCACTAATGCACAGAGCTAGAGGCGGCCAACAGATGTCCTGGAGGCCGGAGTTCCTTAGGTGGTTACGGCGCCAGTTGATTGTAGTGGAGGACTGGCCATATGCAGGAACTGACTTCACCGGAGACCCAGATCTCCCACTGCCAGAAGGAGATGACTGGGACGAGGAGTTGGGTAAGACCTCATGTTTTTTGATTTTTTTTTTGTTTTATGTTTTTTTTGCTAATACACACACGGGCTGGAAAAGAGTCAAGACACACGATCAAACGGTCAACAAGCAATATCTAATAGGGCGTGTAATCATGGGTGATTAATTTTTTTACCACATTGAAAAGTAAGAAACTTTACCGTTTCATGTTTTAAGAGTCGAGAAACGATAAAAGATGACTCTATCTCTTTCAGTTTTGACACAAGCATGAAAGGACAAGCGCTTGGCGATCTTTTCAAGTTTAAGGAGTCAGAGAAGATCAAATGACTGCTTAGGAATACTAGGCACAAAGGGTGTACCAAATAACTGTGAACTACAATATACACCTTGGTTTCAATAATGAAACATAAATCGACCAAGGACTTTCCGTACGTGCAGGAAATCTCCCCGAATGTTGTGTTCGGTGTATAACGGGTATAGGGTGGCAGACTCGACTTCCTATGGATAAAGGATTGAAAACCTAGAGGGGTCTCCCTTTAGATACGCGACGGTACAGGGAGCACAAGTCCGTACTAGCGCTGTCTAAAGCCAAAAGGCGAGCGACAACTGCTAGGTTTAAAGACGCCGGAACACGTCTCTAGCCTAGACCTCCAAATGTGTTTCGTTAGATTTCAATGCTGCCTTAGGTTAAGTGAATGAATTTTATGGTTGATCTTCAATTATGTTTCAGTTTTCAGGCCCTACCGTATGTAATGTATTAAAAGACTCCTAAATGCAAAGCTACATGCCACAGTACACCATTTATTTCGATGAAAACTAGCTACAGAAGAGTTGAGAGCTTTTACACAAACAAAATGATTGGAAGAAAAACAATGATATCTCTAATGCAACTAATGAAATTGAAAACTTTTCATTCAAATCACTAATCACTAGTAAAATAAAAAAGATTACAATTTTCACTAATCAACCAAAAGCAAAAGAGATTTTTTTTTTTTTTAAATTTTCAATGTTTGATAGCTAGATGCACTAAAAAAACTGAAAACAAACGGAACAACTTGAGAAACGATATTAAGAGAGCAAAACAAACCAATTCCACTCAATGACACCACAATAAGATCTCAAATCGACCAAAGTCTCTCAAAACCAAGAAAAAGACTCAAAGGCTCCAATGGACCATGTGATCTGGGTCCAAAGCAAGACCAAACGAAATTTGAATGAAAAAACGAGCAATCACCCAAAAATCGCAACAAAACAGTGAACAACTACTAAGAGAATGCGGAGGAGCGATCAGAGAGTTGACTGGATAAACGAAACACCAAAACTCCCAAGGAGGGCTCGATACACGAAGCCACTAGATGCCCTATGGCTTAAAACGTGAAATCGATGGAGAAAAGCAAACAAACAAAGGACGAAGGCAAATTCCCTGTCAAACAGGACTCCAACACACTCAGGTAGTCGAAAAATCAAGAAGAAAAACACTGACCAGACCTAGAGAGCTCAAAATTGAGCAAACTCAAATACCCTACAGGAGTGGCGTGACTGTAAGGCTGTAACTGGCACCAGCAAGCAATTGGCGCAGGCAATACAAAAGCAACATGCGCCAATTGGCGCGACTGTCGGGCTAAGAAGCGCGCCAGTCGAGTTTCTCAGCCAAAAACAAAAAGAACTACTCCAGAAGCAGGTCAATGTAAACTAAGCAAACCAAGAAACAAAAACAGCAAAAGAACCCAGCCCAGAAGGCTAACCAAGCAAGGAAAATCATAAAACAATCAAAACGAGACAATCCAAACGAGACAGTGAAAACTAGACGATCCCCAGCGGAGTTGCCAAATTGTTGAGGAGGTAAATCCCCTCTGCGGACAGAGGCGATCCCTAATAGCCTAGCAGGGGTCTAGCAACAATCATCAAATGCTACAGCGCAAGTTCCTAACTGCGAATAAATAGACCAACGATGGAGGCCTACCTCGAGTCCAGTGCTATGATTCGTAGAAGAGACAACGTTCCTATTCCTCGACCTCGGCAGATCACGATCCCCATGATCTCTGTGAATGGACACCTGCACATGCAAGAAACAACACGAATGCAAGCATAAAATCTAGAATACTCAATTATATATCAGTCAGAAAGGATATAACTCATTATTAACATAAGTGAAAAACATAGTGGAACCATAACCGGTAGTCATTCATTAATAAACAATCGAAAGAGAGTACAACCAATGTTCTGACGCCGCGGTCTCCTTCGGAAGGGTCCCCAGTCGTTCACGTCTCGCAAAGCTCGCCAGGGAAAGGGCAAGCCTCTCTAGAGTCTCTCAACGATAGTCTCCTTACTTGAGTCGGCCTTAAGGGAAGAAAGAGGGCTCTTACAGCACAAAGGCTCTTGGGAATTTGGAGATTTAAAGCTTAGGCACTTCAAGACTAGCTTGCAATGGAATTGAGCAAGCTTTTATAGATGGGGAAGGAGGGAGTTGGGATCCCTATTATTGTGGGATTGGCCCTATCATCAAGGAAGGTTCCATGAAAGGTGGCAAACCACTTCCCTTCCATGGAACTCCCGTAGCCAAACCTCCCAACTCAAGATAGGCAATGGTTTCTGAGTTTGTTGAAACACAACTTCCGCCATCTTTATTTAAAAAAACACTCCTTAAATTGGCTGGCGCGACTGCTGCTCTGGGACAGAGCGCCAGTTGGCGCGGCCTCTTTGTAGGATTTTCCCCATTGGCGCGAGTGATGAACTGTCTGCCCACGCCAATGCAAAAGGAGATGTTTTCATGGTTTTTTGCAAGGAGATGTCTTTAGGGCAATTGAAGCTCATGTTTAGAGGAATGCAATGATGATGGTTTCAAGGCATGACATTGCTCACAGGTCACATAATGGGTCCTCCATTGTGTGGGACGAGGAATGGTAGGGACAGTGACAAATTACTGTGTAACACTGACAGACTATCCAACACCTGATCAATGAAAGGTAAAGGAAAGTGATCCTTTTGAGTAGCTTTGTTTAAGGCTCTGTAATCAACACACACTCTCCATTTCCCATTTTTCTTAGGGACTATTACCAATGGGGAAACCCATTCATTGTCAGATATGGGGTATATAAATCCTACATTAAGCAATTTCTGAAGTTCTTCTTTAACAATTTCTCTTAAATTAGGGTTCATTCGTCTTTGGGGTTGACAGACTGGTCGGTATCCTTCTTTAATATAAATTCGGTGAGTACATAATTCAGAAGAGATTCCCTTCATATCCGTGTAATCCCATGCGAATGCTTCCTTATTTTCAAGTAATAACTTCATTAACTGCTGTGTTTCAGCAACTGTTAGGTCAGGATTTATGTTTAATGTCTTGCCAGGTTCGATTTCGACTGTTATGCTTTTAGATGAGATGGTGGTTAATGTCTGAGATAAATCTTCAGATTCAATCTTTTCCTGGGTATCCGTTTCAAAAAGTGCAGTCAATTGATTGTGTGTTTCAGCAATTACAGAGGAAGGTTCGCAAATAAAATTATTAATTATCTCATCCTCTGTATTGTCTTTAAGAGTTAAAGCTTGTCCGATAGTTAAAATGGGTTGAATAGCATTATCATCATAATCCATCCATACAGAATTTTCATTGTTAATTATGGGTGTAGCATGAGGATAAAGAGTAAGCTGTTTAGTTTCATAACCATTATAAATTGTCATTGAACCAGATCTACAGCTTATAAAGGCATCGGCTGTGGCCAGCCATGGTCTTCCTAGAATTAAAGGGTGTCCCCCCAGCTTTGTTTTAGTTTGTAATACCACAAAATCAGCTGGGTAATTCCAGGATTCAACTGAAATAACTAGATCTTCAACAACTCCTTCTGGTTTAATTGTAGAACGGTAAGCTAACTCTAGGATGGTTGGTGTATCTCTAATTGTGTTATTCAGCTGTAACAACTGTGAAGTTTCAAGAGTCATAATTTTTATTGCAGCACCTAGATCTACCAGAACTTGACGATTTATTGTTTTACCAATTTGAACTGTCACGGTAGGATGGCCGGGATCACCATATTTCACAGGAGGGGTTTTTCCGGACATTAATGCAGATAAATCACCCATAACATGAACTGTAAGGGGATCTTTAGTCTTCCTACCCGGTTTCTTAACACAAATGTCCCTTATGGTTCTGGCATAAATTGGTACATCTCTTAGTGCCTGTAAAAGTGGAATTTTAACATACAAGTTTTGTAATTCCCCTAAAAGATTAAAAGTAGGTATTTCAGGTGTTTTAGTTAAAACTAAACACTCGGGGAATGGTGGTTCTGTTATTTCAATACCCTTTTTAGAGGATGGTTGTGATTTTTTATGTTTCTCAGTTTCCTCTTTATCAGAATCAGAAGAGGTTATATCATTGATGATAGGTTCTACTATTTTCCCTGATCTCAAATGAATATCATTACATTGCATAGTAGGAAATGTAGGCTGATTCTGAATATCAATGACTTGCACAACTTTATTATTGGGGTTAGGATTTGGTTGCACAAGTAACTGAGGTCTCATTTGATTATTTGGTGGAGCATTTGATGGTAGAGGAAGTGGTTGTTGAAATTGAGGAAATTGATTTGGATACGGGAGTTGTTGGCTTCTCCAGTTTGAATTCCAAGGATTAAAAGAAGATGGCTGTTGTGGGGGCCAAGGAGTCCACATTGTAGGATCAACAAAGGGAGGGTTTGTTTGTTGCATGGGTGGGTAGTTCATCTGATTAAAGGGTGGGTATTGCATTTGATTAAAGGGAGGGTAATTTTTCTGAATGAAAGCAGCATAATTATTCCAACGATTAAATGGCATACTAGAATTCATACCTTGTCCTCTTGGTTGCCATTGTCTTCTTTGTGTTAGCAGGTAAACTTCTTCAACTTCTTCTTCCGTTGGCTGCAGTGCTGCCTTTATTCCCGGTAGAGAGGGACATTGTTGTGTTTCATGATCTTTCTCACAAAGGGTATAGATTGGTATCTTATCCAATGGGCATTCCCTTAGTGGATGTTTGTCTCTGCATTTAGGGCAAAAGACAGCCAAAGCTGCTTCTGCTTCAGCCTACTTCTTTTTAACTTGCAAGGTGTCAATTTGTGAAGCAAAATAACTTAACATCTCAGTTTTAAATTCTTCAAGTAAATTACCTATTTCAGCTCTTGTTGCTCCCCCACTGGCTGATTTCTGAACTCTTGAATAGGTGGGGTCTCTGTTACTTACTTTGTTCCTTGCAGCTCCTCTTGAACATCTTTTACAGAGTTCAACAATCTCATCATAAGATTCTTTAGATATATCTCCTTTGCCAAGCATGTTTAACATGTCTAAACAATCATCCCTTAATCCTCTAAGTAGTATTTTTTTACGAATTTCTTTACTTACATTTGGATGATCAGATCTCTGCAGATTATACTGCAACCTTTCCACATAGTCCTCCAGATTCTCGTTCGGATTTTGTGCCATGTTGAATAGTTCCTCCCTCTTTTCTCTTGTCCGACAATAGTCTTGATATTTAAGCAGAAATTTTTGTTTCATCTATTCCCATGTTGTGATTACCTGACTTCCGAGGCTCATGAACCATCTTAAAGCATTTCCTTTAGTAACATATTTGGAAAAAGTTTCAACTCCAAGACACTTTCATTAATGCTATAAATGTAACCATAACCTATCAAATTCAAAAAAATAATTCATCAGGATCTTAGGAGGAAAAACCATGGAAGTTGAGGTAAAGGCCGCAATGAATATTCTTCATAGAGTTGTGTATTCTGGCAGAGATCCAACATTAGGAAATCGAATCCCAGAGTGAAAAAGAAGAATTTTTCATTCCCTTCTTCTCCTTAAGGATCTGCCCATCCCTCACAGAAAATTCTTGATTGTTTCTTCCATTGGTGTTCTCTCACATTTTCTCAGTCTCCAAGATCTTCTCGTCCTGGTGTTTTCCTTTGATCAATCAACCACTCTATTAATTCCTCCTTTTCTGTTGATTTCACTTTCTTGATTCATAAATAACAATTCTTTGGATTCTTTAATATCCGTTACGGGTTCCTCTATGTTTTCAGGGCTCACAACTTCTTCTGTTTGGTAGTCTGATTGAGGGGAGAGCTAAGTTTTTGGTCTTCGAGAACTTAATCTCTATGATGATTCAACCTTTGATACAATTTCATCAATAAAAGTCTGTCTTCCTCCCCTTCCTTTGCCCTTGCCACCTGTAGGATTAGTTTTCTTCTGGGTTCCGCTTCCTCTCATACAATCTACACATCTAGAAGGAAAATATCAATGCTTTTGAAATCTATAATTTCCTTCCCCGACAATGGCACCAAAATGTTGGTCGCTTTAATTGTTTTATCAATTCAAGCACCACATAAATTTTAAACCCGGGAAGGTCTGTTTATTCCAAAGACAATCACGCACTGGATATGCTCAATTCCAAAAGAAAGGAAATGTTGTAGTAAAAATCACACAATCATCAATCATAAAAATCTAACTATTCACACTCCACATTAACGAAGCTAAAGCCTACTTGTGTTACAGCAGAAGCAACTTCTCTAATGCAGTCTTTCATTGAAAGAATTCTAAGAAATGATAATGTAAGGAAATCACCCTGCAGGAAAGAAAATCATTCAACCATAATAAGGAACAGGACCCTATTGCTTCAAACAGGAATCTTCAGCACCTGTTTCCTGCTATCATTCACACTGCAGAAAAATGAAAGCAACCTAAGGAGAGCAGGACCCTATTCCTATGAAAAGGAATCTTCAACACCTGTCTCCTGGTATTAATCACACATTCAAACAGAAAAATATCTCTTTGCTTCTTAAGAATGAATGGTACAGAACTAACGCAGTTTTAAAGAAACAGAGTGCTTAAACAGAACTACAGGAATATGTAAATAATTCTTCAGGAAAAGAGTTAAACGAAGGTGCAATCAACATAAAGAAATTAACTAACTACAGGAGCAATCGGGTGAATCTTGTGATGAAGGCGGGTCCTTTCCTTCTCACAATATTCCCCATAGGAAAGAGTTAATTTAAAGTGCTCAAGAGAAACCTTTATTCATCTGTCAAAAAGAATGATACATTACAATGGAGTCTGGCTCCTTTCCGCTCAAAAATAATGTCTTTCCTGCAGTCTCTAACTCCCCCTCTAATGATGATGTCTCCTCTTTTTAAAGAGGAGACATCTATTACAGTTACATTAGAGAAATCCTATATTTATCCAAATCCGTTCTTCTATCTTAAAACAGGGTCTTTCTATATAGAAAAATATTGTTACAACAGATACAAAAAGGTACTGGCTTCAGAACAATCCGTGTAATGACTTTCCTTGCTTGTCTTCATCTTGTTGCCATCGTTCCTGAAATATTCTTTCAAGATCGCAAATCACGAGTAGTGAAGGAATGTACGTGCCTGCTGACTGTTTCAGCAACGGAGTCGACTGTTTCAGCAACGGCCGATTGTTTCAGCAACAGCACGTTCCTTATCATAAATTATCTGCGATCTTTTATAATTGTGTTAGCAACGATCTACCTTCGATTAATGATGAAATATAAGAGTAATGTGGAATTATATGTAAACAGATTAAATATATAATAAAGAGAAGGATTTCATATACCTTTGGATAAAATGGATGAAAATGATAATGTAACCTTTTTTAAATATAGCTATAAAGGGTAAGGTGGTGTCAAAATGTATGGTAAAAATGGTACATTGTGAGGTCCTAACAGGTAGTACCAACATTCATCGAGCCCGAGCTCGACGAGAGAATTCAGAGAATGGAGTCGCTAGTGGGGAAATATGACAATGCATCATTGGTCGACATAGACTTCATGGATTCTTACCAGTTTCCAGCAATGAAGAGGCAGGTTTATATAGAAAATTATGCTATAGAAGGAGGAGAAGAAGAATCAAGGCTACTTCCAGAGTTCAGAGGCATCCAACAATCCACAGTTCTAAACTTGAGGAACCTCCCTATGTTCGAAACTATAGGAGCCGCGATGCAGTGTACAAAATTCCTGCTAAGTAGACTCCATAACGGTTCACTATGGTTAGGGAGGGAGATACCAATTCATGCAGAAGATATTCACAGGATGATGGGGTTATCAACAGAAGGGAGGGATGTCTCCACAACATTCCATACAGTCTCCAAAAGAGAAAAGAAGGCAAGAGATTATGACTATCACAAGAAATACAGGAGGCCACAGACCCCGCTGGCCTTAACCAATTGTACAACCAAGTGGAGGAGCTGGGGTCTAAGATACAGAAGATTGAAGAGCATTCAACTGCCACCCATTAGGGGAATTTTGAGGTCTAAAATGGGCCTCCTAATAAAAATGTACAACAAGAATAAACTTTATAAGAACCAATTGGATTCAAGATGACAATGTCAACCATGGGGGATGATTCACCATTTTTTGAGTAAAAGGGTAAAAAGATTAAAAAATAATATAATAATAAAACTACTTTTTCAACTCGTATTTTCAACTTATCTCCCAAATGTTTTACTCAAATTTCAAGTGGGAGTACTTTTTAGATGCAAAATTGAATTCCTCATCCAAGGAGTACCCATGTTGCATACTTTTAATGGACCCTACTACACGAAAAATGAGAAATACATAAAAAAATGTGATTACAATAACGTTTTTCATTTATTTCTCATTTTTCGTGTAGCAGGACCCATAAAAAGTATGCAACATGGGTACTCCTTGGATGAGGAATTAAATTTTGCATCCAATGAGTACTCTTGCTCGAAATTTGAGTAAAAACTTTGGGAGATAAGTTGAAAATACAAGTTGAAAAAGTAGTTTTTTCTTTTTTCCTTCTAAAATTTGATGATGTAATCAAATCTTATTTTATTATTTCCACTAGTATTTTATAATTTCCTTAGGAGGCCCATTTTAGACCTCAAAATTCCCCTAATGCAAACAGGTCCTCCGAGAATTTAGACAACCCATAAAGCCTACTTCACAATGGATACAGCAAATGGTCGCTCAGGCCGAAATCAAAATTAAGGAAGTATTCAGCAAGCTGCTGGCCGTTGCAGGAGAGAAGGAAGCGGAGCAACTCGCCACAGAAATGGAACAGCTCATGAAGGAATGGAAACAGGCCATTACCACCTTTGTCGAACTCAAATCTTCAGCGCTGGCAAAGGTTCTCGAGTTGGGGCCCTTGTTTGGACAAGGAGAGGAAACTGAGAAGACAAGGCCAGCCACAAAGGCAAGCAGACCAAAGGAGACCGAGGCAACAGAAAAGGATTGACTCGGGACGAGTCAATAGCGTGTGGTCGGGGCCTGTTGGGGCCCTTATTTTGAAAATGAAATGGTTTTGAGTCGCAGATAACAGGTGGCAGAGTGCAACCACGGTAGATAGGGAGCTGTCATGGTTGCGGAGAGCTAGAGAGCAGGTGCCATGGCAGTTGTGGAAACTCTCACAGATGGTAGGAAGGAGCGACAAGGACAGGCAGCGAAACTCCCAATGATCAGGGAGATGTGGCAAATAGTAGAGCAGAAAAGGAGGGAAAACTGATAGTCACATTGGCAAACAAACAAATAGGTATTCGGCCAGTGTATACAGAAGGTTGGTGCAGCAGAGAGCGAACGAAGAGAGCCGTAGGAGAGCTCTGTTTGTTCCGTTATGTTCTGTTTTGTTCAGTTCTGTTCTACTATGTTATGTAATGTTGTAATCAGTCCTTCTGTACTCAACTCTAATGAGTAATGTAACTGTCTACTATTGTTAATGAAATATACTTCTAGCTAGGTTTGATGTCCTGAATTATGTGATGAGCATTTGATTATGATGAATGTATTGGCCGCTTTTAAATTTTGATTTTGCATCTTGAATACGTTCATGGGTAGGATCTTGTGCAAAGTAGCTAAACCTGTTTGGAGTACCTAGTTCTGCCTTTTTTGCTCTATAGTTGTGATCAATCGATATCTTATCTGTTCATAACCTTACTTAAGTCACAGCACACCTCGAGTGACACTCTCTGCTCTTCTAAGTAGAGTGAAAATATCGGCGTTGTGCTAGACTACTACGGAAACATTGTTGGCCTCTATCCTGAACCTGGGTCTTACTCAGAGACCTTCTTTCTTGCTAACACCCAGCAAGACATTGGTGAGCCTGCTCAAGTTTGTTAGAGCGTTGTGCAGGTTCTTACCTCTTGTCTTATTGCCCGGCAACTATGTCGCTGGAAACACTCTAAAAAACACACAGAAATTGCACTTCTAAGAAACAACTCTGATTGATTGGATCATCACTACCATTCCCCGACAACGACACCAAAATGTTGGGTTGTGTTAATCATTGTTAAATGAGTAAACAGTACACATTAATTATCAATCCAGGGACATATTTTTATTTGAATGACAATTTCATTGTCTGTGCCAATACACCCAACCAGAAGCAATTGCAAAGAAAAGAAATCGTTTCTGAAGTAAATGTTGGAATTAAATCACTCATGCAGAAATAAAAGGATCTACAAGACTAGAATCACACTTCAATTAATATGTTCTAGCGCGCGACACAAAAATTATCGAGCTGGTATCTCTAATATCACCTATGTAACATCATACAAAGTATTGAAATTGAAGTAGATATATTCACAGCTAAACAATAGCAACAACACTCTACTGATACATAAACTGAAATACAAATACATACACACAACTACTTGAATCACTGCAATCCCTGCTAAGAATGAGGGCCCTTCCTCCCTAGCAAGGTGCAGGTAGAGGAAGAAATTAATGGAAACTAAATCGAACAACACATGTAACAGCAATAACAGGATAATTTGTATTAATCTGAACATAATTACAGAGCTAAAATAATGTTGTTCTCCACTAACCTTTCGACCTCTAGGGCCGAGAACTATATAGTGGTTACATCTCAAAAAATCAAGGGATAGATCAGTCATGAGAATCTTATGATTCTCATGCTAATCGAAATAGAACTCATATATTTATAACCACTTCCTAATAAAGTTCTGACTAGAAAATTATAGATTACAATGAAAATCGCCCTTAGGTTGTTACCCAAAAATACAATGCTAAACAACTTCTACAGCTATCGTAATAGAACCACAGCTATAGTGTAATAACTGAAGGACAGGTCAACGACAGGTGTTGAAGAGATCCAGTCAGCGGTACAACTGTATCAGCAGTTCGTCAGCGAGTCTATAACAACAGTTTTCCGGTGGGTCTATAACAGCAAGGTGTAATAGCATTTCTTCACTGTAACAACATCCCCTTAACTGCTCCTATGGACCTCATGCTTAGGATCTTTGGTGCTATAAATGACATCTGGAAAGACAACACAAAGACCATATATCCTCTCCAAACATTCATCCTCAGTTAGTCATAAAAAGACACGATATACCATAATAATTGATGAATTGGCAGAGCAATAAAAGAAAGGTGAAACAACACAAGTCAGGATAGAAAGGTAGGAAAAAGAGGCAAAGATACTCCCATTGGTTATAGTTATGAGGAAAAATAGGGAAAACAAGTGTAGTAAATGTTAGTCATCCATAATTTTGATTTTATCCAAAGATGACTAAGTTGACAATCCTAGATTTCTAGAAATAATATTTCAAAGAAACATTATGAGTTCTATAAATCTCAATGCCTTCATCATCCTAAGTCTATCAATTCACCAAAATCTTCATCTATGCCTTCTAAAAAGAAAAATCACCTACCATCTCAAAAAGAAGTTGTTTTCAGGCTATATCTCCCATTTTCACCTCCATCATATCTGCCCATTTTCACTTATCCAAACAATCATTTTTTCCTTGCTAAAAAGTCTTTTTTTCCTCTTCATTATCCTCCATTTTCCCTAAAAAACCCTTTTAAAATCATCAAAAACCTTTTTTAAATCATCAAAAGCCATTTTTTGGTTTAAAAATACCCTCTTTACCCTTATCGGAAGCCTTAAAAAGCTTAAAAACCCTCTTTTTAGGCTTATTATCCACCCATTTTTAAACACATAAAGCTTTAAGCCCCTGTGGGCTTAAAACCATCACCCCATCCCCGCTACTTACTTAGCCCCTTTTCCCTGGCTCCCGATCCCCTTACTCTTCCATGGGTCCGTGCCCCATCCCCTTTCCTTAAGCCCCCCTTCCTTTTTCTTTTTCCCTACTCTGTGGTCTTATCGGGGCAATCTTAACCATCGATCTGCGTGATCTAATGGCCACCGTTACTCCCGCAAGGTCTTAACATTCAACCCTACCGATCAACCCAGCCCGCTTCGCAACAAAAGAGCTGACACCACCCCTTATGGTCCCACCTCCCACTACTCCGCCCGCCAACCAATCTTCCTCTGCCAACTATCCTCCACTATCTTCCGCCACCGCGCACCTTTCCCCATCGTGTGCCCTCTTCGCCGTTGGATCTACATCCCTAGATCCAACGGTCCATGCGCTCTTTCGTGCCCGTTTCTCCAAAAAGTTAATCCCGCATTATCGACGCGAAAACGATGTTTTTGAGGGGACACGCATCACCCTCCGATACGTATCACGTTCGTTTGCGAAAAATACGCTTACCGCCAATCTTCAACGCGAAAACCGCTGGTGGTATTCTCGAAACCACCTATCCCCTTTTCACGCCATAAATCCATTTTTCAAACCTGTTTTTGCGGTTCCGCCTTCGAAACCTCTCCCCTGCACTCTCCCTTCCTCCTCACTACTCCTTACGCCATCATAAACCATTGAAAAGTAGTTTGACCACAATCCCGCAGGTTTTATTAATATTTTTATGTTTTAGTTGTAGGTTTTATGGCAGCATATAATACAAAAGCCCTCCCACAGTCATATTCAGTGACTCAGGCCTCAGGATTATGATCCGAGGCTCTATAAGCAAAGAAGACAGGGATCAAGGGTTTTATATCATGCTTGATCAATGCCTCATGATCATTGATCCTATTTGAACCATCCAACACACCAGAGAAGCCTCCTACGCATGCAGAAGTAGAAGAATCAGTGAAGTCAAAGACCAAAGGAGGCAGACAGAAGATTAAAAGCTTAATTGGCCGATTAAAGAAGAAAACATAGTTAAAGACAGATGAAAGAAGTTTAAAAAGGGCCGAAAGGAGATAAAGACAATATAATGGATTATAAATACTGAAGGCAGAATTAGGCCAAAAACACGGTTTAAAGGGATAAAACTGAGAATATTAGCCCTTTAAAAATCAGTGATTAAAGGCTGAAGGTCGAAGGATAAAGATTAAGAGATAAAGCAATTGTGTAGAAGCAGAAATAGAAAAAGATAAGAAAAGAAGATTAATTAAAAGACAGATCAAGGCTAAAGGGCCTTAAACATAGTTTATTGGTTAAATCAAGGAAAATTAAACTAAAGCAGCCTCGGATACTTCAAAAAGAAGCAGTTATTCCGTTAATAAATCTAACTGCCACTTGTGGCTTACTTTATGTCTCAAAAGGAAAATAAACAGTTATTACACAAAAGAAGATATTTTAAACTGTCAAAAAAGTTAATGTAAAGACAGAAAAGGCCTCAAAGTCAATCTTTTCAACTATTTCATCCTCAGGAAGTAAAGACAGATTTATTACACAGAGAAGTAGTTGAGAGACATTCCTACCTTATGCCTTGCATGGTTTTTAAGACTAGGAGTGCATTTACTCTGTAATTAATAACACTCGAACCCTAGAAGAGTTCCACCTCCTCATTTGCAGCATAAATACTGCTTTGGAACTCATTATGTGTGGGCATTTGATAACTCTTTGAAGTAATACATAGTTCTGCTAAAGTTGAAATAAATTTGATGTTCTGTAACCTGTGGATGTTTTGACCTATTTGTGGATGGAGAAAGCTCTGTCATTGGATTCCTGAGCTTGGCTGTTGGTGAATTATTCTAATCTTTTAATGTTTTTCCTCTTTTCCATTATGTCTTCATCATTTCTTGCTTGCAGTAGAGTAAAAATTTTAGGCTAAGAAACGTCTCCTAGAAGCACCTTAGACCTATTTAATCTTCATTGTCTTTATGTTTTCATCTGCTGAAGGTTTTATTAAGTAGTTTGGCTGCTTTTCAACCCTTAAGCTTGTTTATTTTAGAAATAGTTCAAATATTTGGTCTCAAGAATGATTTATGGTTTTCCCTGCTTACTTGCTGCCTCTTGAAAACTGTTTCTGAAGTCTCCCTTTAAAGTACCATTGTTTACACTCTTCCAAAGAGGTTTGTTTTGATCATACCCTTTTTTCTTGCTTAAATAATTGTTTTGAAAGTCTTTATAGCTGTAATCAAAGATGTTTAGGAGTTCCCTCTTCTATGAATGCAATTATTTGTGAATATTTATGTTTTCTTATCCTTGAAGTGAAATATTTGGATGAAATAGAGCGTTCCTCGACTCTTGGAGTTCATTTGAAAAGTTTGTCTTGAAATTTTTATTTGCTGAGGTGTGATTTGTAGAATTCATGGTTAGCCCTGTCTATGGAATACTTCTTCATGTTCAGATAGTGTTTTAAGTCCCTTTGTTGAGAAGTACATATAATTAAGGATTCTTAATCGCCCTTAGTTCTACTTTTCATTCTAAACCTTTAATGTCCATTTCATTCCACCTGAAAAACTTTGTAGATCTAATAGCCAAGTTAGATTTGCCCCCTAATACCCCTGATTCATTTACAAACTTGTTACAAACTTCCATTTGACTCCATTTCCCAATGACTTAGAGATTTCCCTTTCCTATCTATGCTGCCTAGATCATCACATCCCACCAAACAATCAAACAAACTCATGCTTAAAAACTAGCCTAAAATCAACCTTTTTACAAGAAAACAAGTCATATCTTTGCAAACCATTGAGAGATCCCTCTCTGAGACTAGGAGGGCTAGATCCTAGAGCTCTAAAGACTAGTTTATATGTTGCCTTGTCATTTGGTTTTCCAATCAGCCAAATCATAGGATCCCAACATCTTGGTGATCACAGTGGGACCTCTGAGTTCATAGTTGCCTAAAAAGCTCTTATAGACTCATTAGTCCTTCAACAACCATAGAAACTCAGAAAACCCCAAAACCATTTCAGATTGGTTTTCATAATAAACATTGGTGGTGGACCATAACACATTTTACCCTCAAAAGGCTAAAAATTTCCACCTAGCGACTCCACTGGCCTCTAGTAGGCCTATTACTTCACTAGTCCTTGTAAACTCCCCTGGGAATGCATTGAGCAAACCCAATCATGCTGATAGTGGAAAGAAAAGTTCAAAATCTTCCACCTGTCGACTCCACAACCTCCAAAATACCTAATGACTCCACTGGAAGAAGACTCTGAACTGGTTGAAAAGATACAGTGACCTCTTTGTACAAACATGGATTCAAATATAGACCCAAAAGCAAAACGATTGGCCATGATGGAAAAAATGTTATACATGTTTGAAAATATAATGGATAAGTATGAGGCTAATTTAAATATTGGTGATCTGGAGTGGCCTATGCTTTTTCCAAATCAAGAACAAAATCAACCACTACAAGACCTAGACAACAAACAAAATATATATGATGAGCAGGATTACAGAGAGAACAATGAAGAAGGTTGTCAAGAAAGTCCTGACAGCTTACCTTTATCTTGAATTGTGTTGTTTAGATAACTTTACGACCAAGCTACAAACATAAACGAGGAACAATTCCTTGAGGAAAAAATAAGCCATCTTGAACTCACAAAATCTGAAATAGGAGAAGAGACAACACAACTAGATTCTCTGCCTTTATGTTATAACTCATTTCATATTATTAAAGAATAATGGCATTTTGAAAATCTATTAGAAACAACTCATGAATCCCATATTCAAATTGATCATCACAAAAATCAATAAGAGTTGTTTGAGAGTGAAAAATATCAAGAAAAATAAGAAAGTTCTCAAGGTCTTCCTACAAGCACAAGTAAAGACTCACTAGGAGAGGCTCAAGAAGATATCCAGCCTCAAAATCAGTCAACACAAGAGAAAGAGGACTGTTGTACTTCTGTCCAAAGAAAAATAAAAACTCCTCCTCTTTTGACAGAAGAAGAGATTGATCAAATATTAAACAAACAGCCAGCACTTAAAACTTCATTTGAACAAAACACTTATGCTCATCTACCTACTAAACCTTGTTGTCTTGAACCAGAAAACAAACTTTTAGATCAGCTTAAAGAAGAACAAATGGATAACCCAATATGTTTGATTGGTGAGATTGTTTATACTAATGATTTTCCAATTTTTGTTCAGTCTAATGATGATGATGAGCTTCAAGAAGAAACTAATCATGCAGGGAAACCAGTATTTGATTGGTGTCATGAACTTCACTATCATCATCTTGAAGGCAGCAATCAAACAATCCAATCCATCAGAAATAGATTTCACATAATTGGGAGTCAACAGTCTATCAGTTGTGATGATGAGTTTGAGAACAATGAAAAATTTCTTGAGCATGATGAATATAAAGAACCTTCTCCTGAAAGGGTTGAGGTAATCAAAGAGACCCCTGCTCAAGAATATAATTACCTCTTCACAGAGTACAGTCCACTAAATCAGATCTTACCAGGACTACAAGAGGACAATGCTGCAATATATGATGAGTCCTCCAATGCAGATGATAATGAAGATGAGGAAGAAGTTCTTTCTCAAGAGAATCTTAATCTTGATCCAGTGGAGGAAAAGGTAATCCTAGTTGAAACTGATCTTCCAAATATTCATAACCAGGCTTTATTTCAAGATCCCTATGCTGATTTCTTGAAAATATTTAAAGAAGGGATAAAGGTTGTTAGAAGCAGTATATTAACAAAAGCAAGAAAAATTTTTAGCACTGCTGATAAATAACAAGTGAGATGGGAGTGGCCATGTTTGTCCAGCATGCTCAAGGAGATGAGCAGAGACCAATCATGGAACCATTTACTTGATTGGCTATATTGGAAAAGGGAGTTCATCAGCTAAATATGTAAATTTTCTAGGTTAGATTAGGTTAGGTAGGAAAGTCAATAAAGCTCAGCCTGTGAGCATTTAGTTATTTTTTTGTTTTTTTCTTTGAAAGGAAAAATTGAAAAAATTGAAAAAAAATAGAAAAAGAGAAAAGAGGGCAGATACAAAAGAAGAAAGGTACAGCCCCATACCAAAAAAGAGAAAAATCTAAAAGTGTGCAAGCTTAAATGCCACTACTAAAAGAAAACACTGCTACTTATTCATACAGTCTAATCATGACTAGATAGATTTCAATTTACTGTTGATAGGTTAGTGAAGAAGATTTTCCAAATTGTTTAATCTTGGCTTATTAGTAGAATAGATCAGGATAGAAGAAAGAATGGTTCAAACATGCTCAAAATCTGAACCAAAGAAAAGAAAGAAAAAGATGGCTCTAAATAGATCAATAATTGAGCCAAAAAGAAAGAAGGATGTCTTTTATTTTTCAAATCTTAAGCCTTCACAGTTTTGTTTTAATTTTCTGCAAATAAACTCTATGTGAAGCTTCTACATACAGCCATAGACACTACAACAAATCAGACTGTTTAATCCTAGTTTGTCTGTGTTTAAATCTCTATTTTAGAATATAGAGAATGCAAATATGTCAAACAACTTAATCTTGACAGATAGTAGATTAGGTAGAGAAGCTTTAGAGTCCAATTGTTTAATCTGGACTCTTGGAAGAAATAAGGATTGCATTAGATAGTTTTATCTTTCTGTTTTCAAAAATAATATGTCAAAGAGTTTGCTAGTTCAAATGCACTCAAAGAAGATAAAATGCTAGGACAAGTAGGATTGGGTAGGTAGAGATGTTGTTTAAAAGAGTTTTCATGCTGCAGGTCATTGAAGAATTGTCAAAATGCAAAGAAATTCAGCAAGAAAACAAATAGATTGTGCCCAATGGATGAGGCACTGGTCTGCTGATATCTAGAGATTGATAAACTGGAGGTTCTGGACACCTAAAAGGACAGTTGTCCTCCCCAAGTGGAGCCACTGTTAGTCATCCATAATTTTGATTTTATCCAAAGATGACTAAGTTGACAATCTTAGATTTCTATAAATAATATTTGAAAGAAACATTATGAGTTCTAGAAATCTCACTGCCTTCATCATCCTAAGTCTATCAATTCACCAAAATCTTCATCTATGCCTTCTAAAAAGAAAAATCACCTACCATCTCAAAAAGAAGTTGTTTTCAGGCTATATCTCTCATTTTTCACCTCCATCATATCTACCCATTTTCACTCATTTTCACTTTCCAAACAGTCATTTTTTCCCTGCTAAAAAGTCCTTTTTTCCTCTTCATTGTCCTCCATTTTCCCTAAAATTCCCTTTTAAAATCATCAAAAACCCTTTTTAAATCATCAAAAACCCTTTTTTGGTTTAAAAATACCCTCTTTACCCTTATCGGAAGCCTTAAAAAGCTTAAAAACCCTCTTTTTAGGCTTATTATCCACCCATTTTTAAACACATAAAGCTTTAAGCCCCTGCGGGCTTAAAACCATCACCCCATCACCGCTATTTCCTTAGCCCCTTTTCCCTGGCTCCCAGTCCCCTTACTCTTCCACGCGACCATGCCCCAACCCCTTTCCTTAAGCCCCCCTTCCTTTTTCTTTTTCCCTGCTTTGTTGTCTTATTGAGGCAATCTTAACCATCGATCTGCATGATCTAATGACCACCGTTACTCCCGCAAGGTCTTAACATTCAACCCCGCCGATCAACCTAGCTTGCTCCGCGACAAAAGAGTTGATATCACCCCTTATGGTCCCACCTCCCACTACCTTGCCCACCAACTAATCTTCCTCTGCCAGCTATCCTCCACTATCTCCTGCCACCGCGCACCTTTCCCCATCACGTGCCCTCTCCGTCATTGGATCTACAGCCCCAGATCCAATGGTCTATGCGCTCTTTCGCGCCCGTTTCTCCAAAAATTTAATCATGCGTTATCGACGCGAAAACGATGTTTTCGGGGGGGCACGCATCGCCCTCCTACGCGTATCGTGTTTGTTTACGGCAAAACCGCTTACCACCAATATTCAACGCGAAAACCACTTGTGGTATTCCCAAAACCACCTATCTCCTTTTCGCGCCATAAATCCATTTTTCAAACCTGTTTTCATAGTTCCACCTTCGGAACCTCTCCCCTGCACTGTCCCTTCCTCCTCACTGCTCCTTACGCCCTCATAAACCTCTGAAAAGTAGTTTGACCACAATCCCACAGGTTTTATTAATATTTTTATGTTTTAGTTGTAGGTTTTATGGCGGCATATAATACAAAAGCCCTCCCACAGTCATATTCAGTGACTAAGGCCTCAGGATGATGATCCGAGGCTATGTAAGCAAAGAAGAAAGGGATCAAGGGTTTTATATCATGCTTGATCGATGCCTCATGAGAATTGATCCTATAACCCTCCAACACACCAAATAAGCCTCCTGCACATGCAGAAGTAGAAGAATCAGTGAAGTCGAAGACCAAAGGAGGCAGACAGAAGATTAAAAGCTTAATTGGCCGATTAAAGAAGAAAATACAGTTAAACATAGACGAAAGAAGTTTAAAAAGGTCTGAAAGGAGATAAAGATGATACAATGGATTACAAAGACTAAAGGAAGAATTAGGCCAAAAACACGGTTTAAAGGGATAAAAGTGAAGAGATTAGCCCTTTAAAAATCAGTGATTAAAGGCTGAAGGTTGAAGGATAAAGATTAAGAGATAAAGCAGTCATGTAGAAGCAGGAATAGAAAAAGACAAGCACATAAGATTAATTAAAAGAGAGATCAAGGCTAAAGGGCCTTAAACACATTTTATTGGTTAAATCAAGGAAAATTAAACTAAAGCAGCCTCGGATACTTCAAAAAGAAGCAGTTATTCCCTTAATAAATATAACTGCCACCTATGACTTACTTTATGTCTCAAAAGGAAAATAAACAGTTATTACACAAAAGAAGATATTTTAAACTATTATAACAGTTAATGTAAAGAAAGAAAAGGCCTCAAAGTCAATCTTTTCAACTATTTCATCCTCAGGAAGTAAAGACAGATTTATTACACATAGAAGTAGTTGAGAGACATTCCTACCTTATGCCTTGCATGGTTTTTAAGGCTAGGAGTGCATTTACTTTGTAATTAATAACACTCTAACCCTAGAAGAGTTCCACTTCCTCATTTGAAGCATAAATACTAGTTTGGAACTCATTATGTGTGGGAATTTGATAACTCTTTGAAGTAATACATAGTTCTACTCAAGTTGAAAGAAATTTGATGTTCTGGAACCTGTGGATGTTTTGACCTATTTGTGGATGGAGAAAGCTCTATCATTGGATCCCTGAGCTTAGCTGTTGGTGAAGTATTCTAATCTGTTAATGTTTTTCCTATTTTCCATTATTTTTTCATCATTTATTTCTTGCAGTAGAGTAAAAATTTTAGGCTAAGAAATGTCTCCTAGAAGCACCTTAGACCTGTTTACTCTTCACTGTCTTTATATTTTCATCAGCTGAAGGTTTTATCGATTAGTTTGACTGATTTTCAACCCTTAAGCTTGTTTATTTCAGAAATATTTCAAATGGTTGGTCTCAAGAATGATTTATGGTTTTCCCTGCTTACTTGCTACCTCTTGAAAATTGTTTCTGAAGTCTCCCTTTAAAGTACCATTGTTTACAGTCTGCCAAAGAGGTCTGTTTTGATCATACCTTTTGTTCTTTCTTAAATAATTGTTTTGAAGGTCTTTATAGCTGTAATAAAATATTTTTATGAGTTCCCTCTTCTATGAATGTAGTTATTTGTGAATCTTTATGTTTTCTGATCCTTGAAGTGAAATATTTGGATGAAATAGACTGTTCCTCGACTCTAGATTTCATTTGAAAATTTTGTCTTGAAATTGTTATTTGCTAAAGTGTGATTTGTATACTTCATGGTTAGCCCTGTCTATGGAATACTTCTTCATTTTCAGATAATTTTTTAAGTCCCTTTGTTGAGAAGTACATATAATTAAGGATTCTTAATTGCCCTTAGTTCTACTTTTCATTCTAAACCTTTAATGTCGATTTCATTCCACCTTAAAAACTTTGTAGATCCTGTTAGCCATCAGTATTTTTTTACATGTTAGTGATGACTATATCCACAACTGAGTTTTCTAGAAACTGATTTCCTTATGTCAATATGTCATCTAAAAACCCCTCATAAAACTTTTTTGCCCTTCTACTTTTCAGTCCACCCATGTCAAAATCAAAACCTCATTATCCCTATCCTATCTAGCTTCAGCCCTACCGGTCTGCCCATCAGCTTTAAAAGGAAAATCCAAATCTGTTTCAAAAGTATCCCCTATGTTAGGAAGTGGCGCTTTAAGGCATTTTACCCTTGGCAATCATCAAAAGCCAAAAAAGCCTCCATCTGCTACAGACCAACCATGACTGACTTCCCACTCTGCAAATAAAATTGACAAACAGCTCTAAGTCACGCCACTTATATCCCTAGGTCTCAGCACTGCATGAACCACAGTCTCAAGTTGATTAGTAGGTGTTTCACAGTGTTTTATGGATGCTACAAAGACAGGAAATATAACTTCACCTCAGGAGAAAATTCTTGAATATACATTTAGAGGAACAGCTGCTTCTAAATGTATCATGAGCCTGAGATATGTCTGCAAAACAAAAATTCACTCATCAAGACCTTGCATTTTTCCTTCCAGCATGAAAATCACAGTAAGAAAAGGACACCACTGTCACAGAAAACTGGTAAATTGTCATGGCCCAGAACCTCCTTCATTTACAAGCAGAGGGTTAGGGCGCCTCCAGCCTGCATCTACAGCCGAGAGACGCGCGATATTGACTTAAGATTGCGAAACCCGGGTTTGCCTTTTGCTGAACGATTGAAACAACAACTCCCGGGCACACGGAGTGACTGATGATCATAACAGGAATAGAGTTTGAAATATGCTAGCTCAAAGGAAAAAAAGAGTCTGGTCTGATAAAGGAGGTCATCTGAAGCTTTCAAATCATGTGAATTGTTGAACTTTAGAAAGGCATGTCATCAGTAAACATTCCAATCTTAAGCAGCCTACTTGTCCACAAGATCAAATTGAAGAGGTGCTGACAAAACATGCCATTACACAGGCAGAAAGAAAACTCTTTGTTTTACAAAGGACACTGACCTCCCTAGTCACAGAGACTATCCTTCAAATAAATTGTCATGAGATGACCAAAACAAATGATGACATTTCAGTCACCCTCAGAGAAGAACAGGAAGACAGTGATACTTTGGCTAGGGTTTTTCTGAAGCACAGTAGTGTTTGCAAGCAGAGTTGCCAGTATTGATGTTTTTCAAGTTGTTTGCTTACCATCACATCCAAGGAAAATCTGTGTCAAACAGATTTGTCAAACAATCTTCAGATACTTTGCCTGGTGAAAGGCCTCCTCCATTTATGAGCAGATGGCCAAAGCATTGGATGTTGTTGAAGACTGATTGGTCTAAGGTGCACTGGAAGGATACAAAGAAAGTAAATAGAAGTCATTGCATAGGAAACAATATGAATATGCATGCATTGATACCAAAAAGGAGCAGTTTCTTTAAAGGAAAGGGTTAAACAGCACCCCACTGTCACCTGCCCAGAAGTCTAAGGGAGCTCCTTTTGAGTAAAAAGAGAAATATAGTGTGAAAGCATGCAACCAAAAGATGGTGCTTACAGTCCCGGGAGAAGCTTATAAATCACCTGGAAGCAGCAATTATCAAACAAATTGGAAGAACACAGGCCATCTCCTGTTAAATGAAAAAACAGTTTTCAAGGCTTTTCAAAATGCTCTTTGACACATTCTGAGTGATTTTCTTTAAATTATCACCAAGAAGGTAAAACAGTGGAGAAAGTTGAGCTATAGAATGGTTCTATTACAAAAAGGTCAATGCACTGGTCAAAGCAAAATGATAATTGTTTCCAAGAGACCTGTTCTTCTTGCTTCATGATTTCCTCCTTTCAGAATATACATCACAAGTAATGGGATGCATTTCAGGTTTAATTCCCAGGATGGACATGGTGAATAAGTATACCAGTTTATGTATAGGCAAAGAAGTTGTTTTCATAGATAGTCAGTGTTATGGATAGTTTGAAAAAAACAAGTTTCCAGTATTCAATAAACAGAGATGATATGAAGGTTGTGGAGCTATTTTTCAAAGTTTGAAAGTTTGGTGTTGAAAGGTCACCCAAGGGACAGAACTGGCAAAAAATCACCCTTTGAACACCTGTGCATAAGTAAAACAGAGTTCTGGCTTTTAAGCTATTTTTGTTTTCATAAAGGGGTTGGTCCATGAATAAACGGTCTAAAAGCATAGAAAACCTTCAAATACGTGCACAGATTATGAATCCATTTTTGCAAATACACCAAGGTTGTTGGTAAAAAGGATCAAAAGGGCTTGAAACACCTTACAAAGGCCAACCAAACAATTTCATTTTTCATTTAAAAACAGAAGTGACCGTTGCAGATTTTGAAACGATATAAGGGCAAAGTCGAGGGGGAATGTGCACTTTCAAAATCACAAGTAAAGTTTCCTCCATGTTCTCAGCACCACAGCAAAAAAGACCGGAGCAAGTTTTAGCATTCTGCACACAGTTTCAGGGTTGAGCGATCGCGCGACAGGCCTGGAAAACCGCGCGACGCGCCTGGAGGCAATTTTATACAGGCAGCCCGTGTACGCGCGATGCGCCTGTACAATCGCGCGACGCGCCTGTACACGGCGCCCGACTGCCCGACCCGACAACTTTTTCAGCGCGACACTCCGAGGGATCAGCACGTCGCTCGCCTTCTTTGACCCTGTTAAGCAATTCAACGCCTCCGGAGCTGGACTAAACTCGTCAGTGAGCCCCTCCATTATATTCTCAAGGTATTCCCATATGCATTCTCACTTCTTGAAACCAATTGCTAAGTGACATAAAGTTTAAAAAAAACCCTGTTTGTTTAGCTATGGTGTGAGACAAATTGTCGAAAATTGACCTGGTTGATATATCAACATATATGTTAAGAAGATGCCCAGCAAGGTGAGGGTCAAAATCAGAAGAGTGGCTTGACCTCGTTTTTTTGCTACATCACCATATCTGTCATTAGGCTATGTGATATTTCAAAGTATAAAACTGTGAGAAGATGTTAGTTATGGTATTTGGGCACCTACAGGAAAAGTTGGTATTGAAGCTAAGAACAGCTTGTTTCTCCTCCATTAGTCAAGGGACCAAGGGTCTTACACCTTCAAAGCAATCAAGGAGCACAGATTAAAACTATAAACTACAGAAAGGGCCATTTATTCAGGAGTTTTTCAAACTTAACTGTTTTGTTCTTCAGGCTTAGTGACTGAGATAACTGGATAAAATGGGATGGTTTCTACCAAGAACAATGTTTACATATTAAGCAAGCTTGGATTGTAGGGAAGAAATGGTACAATTTCTGACCCTTTTAAAACCGGGGAGCTTGTTTCATCTTGTCACCATTGTTCCATAAGCAGTAAATTATTTGTATGCTCACACCGGGAGTTGATTATGAGCTTGTTGTTTGTTTAATAAGTGACATACATATAAGAGAAATAGTGAAGCTTAGTAAGAAAAGGGTTCTTGGTCAAACGAGAAAATTATAGTTTGAAGCTCAGGAGAAGGTTGCACATCCATTTCTAACAAAGGTCACAAAGGGACGGTATTCACTATATTTGCCTCACTATATTTTCCACTTGTTTGCCTTTTGATTTTCCAGCCCGTATTGATGAATGGATATGCTTACAGAGTAAAGGTCTATTTCTGCCAAAGCCTGAGGGTTACATTCATAAGAAACCCTTGTTTGTTTTGAAAAAGAAATCTCACATAGTTTCTGCCTAAAAACTTTGTAGTCTTTTAAAGATCTGTCATCTTGGCTCGGGATTATGCCAGTGACTGTTTAAATGCATTAAAGGTTGTTTTCACATATGCAAGTTGGTTGGCTGTTGGCACTCTTATACAAGGCAGAGTTTTAATAATTGCAAAATCTCCCATGGGAAAGAGTAAGAGGTATTGAGTGACATCTTAAAACTCACAAGAACAGGGTGATCAAAGCACTTCTCACAGCAAGCTCCTTTTAGCAGTTTACCCTTCTTGTTCACTGTATTTTTTCCTACTGAGAATTTGTTGACTGAGATATTCTCGAGGTGTAGGGCCACTTTTTGAAGGGCAGGGTTTTAATGGTTGAATTTTAACATTGGAGACAGAGATATAGATGTAGTGGTTGATCTCTTAAATTCACAAGTAAAGGGTGATTTTCCTAAACACTGTGCACTGATAATTCACCTAACCTAGGTCTGCCCTTCTTTCACTGTATGATCTCTTCTAGAGAAATCTGTTGACAAAGATATTCTAAGGGTGAACAGGCCACTTTCTGAAGGGCGGGTTTTTGATGATTGAATTTTACATTGAAGACAGAGATGTAGGTGTGTTGATTGACCTCTGACAAATTCACAAGAAAAGGTGACTTTTTAACACTGTGCACAGGAAAATTTCCCAGCAGTGTGTCTTCTCTTTGTTATATGGTACCCTATTGAGAAATCTGCCTGGCTGAGGTACATTCAAAGGTAGAAGGCTAAGTTTTAAGGACAACAACAGATAGGTGATGAAGGACAGCAGGTGCATGATGAAGGACAGCAGCAGACAGCAGTTGAGGAACAACATGTTAGGCAGGAAGTTGAGTTACCTCTTGAGCCACAAATTGAACAAAGCCTTGATGAAGAACAGCAAGCTAATGTTGGCGAACAGGGGCAGCCAAGTGAACAGCCAGAAGAAGATATCCATCAGCCTCAAGAAGGGCAGCAAGTTCAGGAAGATGTTAAAGGTAAATCAGTTGTGCATCCTCCTCTCAAAGTAACAAAGCTCAGCACAGCAAGGAAAAAAGGGACTAAAGCTGCCACCCTAACAGTGACAAAGATTGTTCCTAGCAAGAGGAAATTGCCCAAAGGGACACCTTCTAGCATGCCAAGGAGGAAAAGCGCCAGATTGGTTTTCAAAGGTAAAAGCAAAGTTGGAGAAAGTACAAAGCATGGAGGTGAATTAGCTATCATCCCTATCCAAAGCGATGACAGTGATAATGAGGCCCGCCTTCTCGAAAACCTCCTAATTCATAAAGAGGGACAAATTGAGGCATTAGAGGAGGATCTTCAAAGGGCAAGGAACTTCAACCACTTCTTAGAGATTCAAAACAAACAAATGAATGTGCACACAACTGTTCATGAGGCACGGGCGATTAAGTATAAGAAAGAGGCAGCAAAGGCGCAAGAAAGAATAGAAGAACTCATTGGTGAGCTTGATGATGAAGAAGAGGAAGACCAGCCTAGGCGGAAGAGGCCTAGGACCATCGAGCTTAAAAGGGCCTTGGAAAAGCAGAGAGCAGAAGAACAAGCCCATTTCCAAGCCTTTCCTCTCACTACAATCCTTGAGCAGGAAATTGAAGAAAACAAAGAGGCATGGCTTGAAAGAGCTAAAAAACACTTGGAAATGAAGCTTGAGAGGGAGAACAGAGATCTTGATCTGCAAAGAAAGAGGACTCATCACTTTCAGAAGCTAAATCAGTTTGCCAGGCGAAAGTTAAAGGCAGCCAAAGAGAAATTGAAGAAGCTAAAGGGTAAGCGCCCGGCACGAAAAGTGGAGAAAAGCATATCAGCCCTTGATATTTTGGCATCAGCTTCGGAGCATGTTGCTATGGACCCTTGAGGGTCATACATGCCAAATTTGAGCCCTTTTTGACAACTTTTTGTTTTTTGGCATTTTTTGGGTTTTTAGTCAAAAACTCATAATTGCGCCATTTCAGTTTGAGGATTTGTCAAGGGAGAAGGATGATGCCAGTGGATGCCATAATTCTATGAGCAGGTCCCCAGCGATTTTCAGGGCATTCGGAGATCATTTTCCCCCTCAAATTGGCGAAAAATGCCCTCTTTTTGCACATTCTGGCCGCCATATCAGCAGTCTGCTATTTCCTGGTTTTTCACACACAGGTACAGTTTTGGGAGACTTTCAGACATCAGATTGAGATTATTTCAGTTGCGCTGGAAAGTAGACACAGAGAGCTTTCCAACGGGCCATCATGAGCCTCATTTAGACACCGGGAAGGCTGCCAATTGCCTCCAGCAAGTCAGGGGACCTTTTTCAGGCATAAATATGAAGTATTTTTGTAATTTTTGAACCTCAAAAATCTGCTTTTCCCAAATGTGCGTTAAGCTATTTTTACACTTGGGAAATGATGTAAAGTCAATATAATTTCTGTTTTTAGCAGTTTTTTAGATATTTTATAGGATATTTTGTGCCTTGGGCTTTGCAAAGCTTCAAGGACAAGTTTAGATATTTTAACTTGGCCAATGGGATAGCTAGTTGCTCCATGAGGTTTTCCTTCCTCTAGCCTATTTATTCCACAAGGATTCATTGTAAAAAAAGAGGCTGAACTTGAGAGAAGAATCAATATATTGGTCATATGAGCTTTGAAGAACATACTTGTGTTATGATTTTTGGACTGCCTCTTGGATGCTTTTGATGAATGATGAAGGATTGGTGATGGATTCCATGACATGGTAGAATGGTATAGTGTTTCTTGCTATGTTTTTGTCTTCTAGTTTTCATCCATAATACATGCTTCTTGCTGCTATAGATCAGTAGAGATTGATTTTGAGACATGCCCATGGAGGCACCTCAAAATTCCTGAATATTCATAGCTTGATGTTTTCTTCTTCCTTAGTTATGCTAAAGAATTCTTAACTGCTCTTTAGTAACTTAAGGATACTGTTTGCTAGTTTTATTTACAAGTTCTATGCATGTTGAGTAGGATGTATGGTGTGCCCTGCCTACCTATAAGCTGTCCATAGTTCTGTCTATAAAAATTTCTCTTTGACTGATTAGTTGATCATCTTGTTGAACCAAGGAGGCCTAGTCCCGATCTAGCCCTTTGCCTAAAACTATGAAAGCTTGTTTGTCAAAGTGCCCAATGACTTAGAGACTATGTTTAGGCATTCTGGCATAGTATTTTGAGTTGTTAGTCCTTCTTATGTGTTTTCCCCAAAGTCTGATAGCCATTTCCCAAAGTTAGAGGGTCTTATACTTCTATGTATGGCTGGAATGTTTGATTTCTATGTATCAATTAGCTTATAGTTACATTTAGCATGACTAATGGCTTGCTATAACATGTTTATGTCTGCTATCAACTAGTTACATTTGAAATCCCCTGTCTTTCACAAACTTGATGTCCATTTACTCCATTCTGCCCAAATATCCCTTCTACCGTGAATCAAATCGGCCCTACAGCAACCTTACATCATCATCTCAGAGTTTCCTTGACCTGTTTGACCCCATAGCCCAATTGATCTGACTTCTTGTTATCCATTTTTATATCTTTGATCAGTTTTATCCCTCACAAACTTAAAAATTCAAAAAACCAAAAAACTCACTTCATAACTAGCCTAATATCAGAACACCCTAAGAAAACACACCGACATATTTTACACATATAGAGAGAGCCCTCTCTGAGTCCAGGAAGGCTAGGTCCTTGGGCTCCAAAGCTTGGTTTGATGTTACATCGTCATTTGGCTCACCAATCGGCCAAATCACGGGACCCTAACATAATGGCGATCACGGTGGGACTCTGAGTATTAAACAAACTTAGTTTCCCTAATCTTTAGAGACTTTTGAGAATATTAGCTAGCTGACTTATCCCACCGCTCTCTAACATAATGGCGATCATGGTGGGACCTATTGAGTACATGACAGTCTAGCAAAATTTTATAGACTCCTTAATCCTTCAAATTTTAACTTAAACCATCAGCCTTTAGAATCATTTAGTGTAAACCCTCTGTTTCACCATCTTAGCAAAGTGATGAATCAGGTTTATAACACTCTTACATCCTAAGCTGCACATAAAACTCAGAAAAAACCACAAAATACTCCTTTAGATTGGTTTTTGACAGTACTGGTGGTGGACCATACAAGTATATCTCAAAACAAACTGATAATCCACCTGGCGACTCCACTAACCTCTAGTAGGCCTTACTATTTGACCAAACTCTAGGTTACTATCCGATAGACCTATCCCATCGATCACTAATATAGCGGGAGATGGTGGGACTTACTGAGTACATGATAGTCTAGCAAACTCTTATAGACTGTTTGGTCCTGTAGGTACCAAAAACAAGCAAGCAGTCCATAGACCCATTTTTAGAGTAAACTCTTTTGTTCTCATCACCCTAGCAAAGTGTTGAAACAAGTCTAGGATACTTTGACAAACCATAGGCTGCACATAAAACTTAGAAAATCCAAAACATTCCCAGATTAGTTACTGGTGGTGGACCATAGCTATCTTCACAAAAACAACCCATTTCCACCTGGCGACTCCACTAATCCATCCCTTTTATTTTTGACCATCCTTCACCTTAGTAAAGCTTTAGAAAGACCACTCATCCAGAAACATTCACCAATACCATTCTCTCTAAACTCTGGATCTGAAATCTATCTTCACGAAGAATCAACACCAGATCCCATCCAGACCCAAATCCCCCTATCATAGTAGATGACCCAGAGAAGATTCTGTGGCAAGCTTCCGAAACTGACCATCTAGCTACTGGTAGATCCATCCGTAGAACAAGATCTGTACCTAAACATCGCACTATCCTACTAGATTCACCTTTGGAACTAGAGTCATCACAAACTCTTCCCCGGAGCAAATCATATAGTAAGATAAACTTTGACGATCTTGAACCCCTAGACCCACCACAGAGTCCTATTAGAGAAGCTTCGCCCACCACTCCTCCTGATTTCCAGCTTCTTTATCAATTTGGCTCCTATCATCCCAGATCTACTCAAAACCAGATGACTAGTCCAAGTTCATCCGCCACACCTGGTCAAACCACCACTATTCAAACCACCTCATCTCAGCCTACTAGTCCTCATCTTGTACATCATCCATTAGCTCCAGTCATGGCAGCCTGGTACGCACCTTTGGTGTTGCCACCACCTTTAGCTCCTCTCCCAAACAAATATCAAGACAAAATCCCACACTTTACTGGAGAAGACACCACCACACCTCAACAACATATAAGTAGGATGACTGATGCTTATGAATACCTAGAGGTACAAGACGAGACTGTCAGAATGAGAATATTCGCACAAAGTCTTGGTGGTGAACCCAAAACATGGTTCAAAAGCTTAACTCCAAACAGTATCCACAATATCCCAGAACTACATCAAGTCTTCAGAAATAGGTGGGAAATCCGAAGAAACCCTATTCAAATCCTGTCAGAATATAACAACCTAAAACGGGAAAATGGGGAAAGTGTCCAAGCTTATTGTACTAGGTTCAACAGTGTATATAACTCCCTCCCACCTCATTTCAAACCCCCACTCGGTTTAGCCTTGGAAAAATTCCCTGAGGGTTTTGATCCGGACATGACATATCATCTGAGAGACAAGGATCCCCTTACCTTAGAGGAAATGCAACAAATAGCCATAAAAGCAGATGCCAACTTAGCTGAAAAAAGAGCTAGGACTAGATCAGAAAGAAAGGTCACCTATAAAGATGAGGTCTCCACTTCATCACCTTCCCTAGATCCCCGAATAGATGACTTAGTCAAATCCATGGCCAAAATGTGGGAAAAGATCAATGAAAAAGCACCTATTAGGGACAACCAGCCAATCCCTCCAAACAGAAACCGGAACCAAAACTTTAGGAGGGAACAGCCCCAAAACAGACCAAGGGAAAATGACCAACATATCAGGCCACCCTTCAATGAAAACTATGTCGAAGAGGATGACAGGGATACATAAAATCTTGATGAAAGTCATCTAAATCTCGTAGGGTCTAATAATGAAAGCGAGGTATACCTCACAGCGGAAGAACAAGAGATATGTTCTCCCAATTAGGATGAAACCAACTATGAAGATCTCGATGATCCTGCCATAGACTTCCAAAATGCCATAATAGAAGCTCACCGGCAATATAATATTAAAAGAAGAAAAAACCAAAACCATTCCAAAAAGAATAGTCCTGACAATACCAAAATCTCTGATAACATCTTAAATGGGACCATGGATAGTAGCAAAGTTGGGGCCAAAAAGACTGACCAAAACAAAGGGAAGGCCATTCAGACAAATACTAGCTCAGACACTCCTAGTACCTCTAAAGAAACCCCAAAGTTGACTGTATCAAAAGAAGTCCCAAGCCAAAGTCAGCAAATTAAGAACATAGAAAGGGTTATGTCTGAGAAAGCTGAAACAAATCTGCCCAAGCTACCTACTCCTTTTAGCTTCGAAGGGGAAATTTCCAAAATAAAAATTACCATACCCCTTACAGAGTTGATAACTATAGATAGGTATAGATCTCAAATCTTCAAAGTCTTTGACCTAGAGAGTAAGCCAGATACCTTGAATCTAACTGATGACCAACCCGAGCTTTTATTTGGCCCTAAAGTAGAAGGCGAATATCAAGAAGGAACTATTTCTCCTTTCTATTTAAGCTTAAACATACGGGAAAAAATACTACATAATGCCATGTTAGATTCTGGTGCTTCCCATAACCTCATGCCTAAAGCAGTCATGGAAAACCTAGGACTAGAAGTGACTCAGCCTTACAAAAACCTGTATTCTTTCGACTCAAGTCAAGTCAAATGTTTAGGTCTGATAAAAAATCTAGATTTTGCCCTAACACAACTACCAGCCAAAAACTTAGTCATGGATGTAGTAGTGGCCGATATCACACCCAAGTATGGAATGCTACTATCAAGAGCATGGGCTGCCAAAATACAAGGTAGCCTTCAAATGGATATGTCATTCGCTACTTTCCCAGTTTTCAACCAAACTAGGAGGTTATACCGAGAGACTCACATGAAATACATGGTTAGCAATAAAGATAAGCCAAACAATACCCCCATCTATTCCATTCATTCCAATTTAGATTCTTTTATCCTATACAATGAAGGTGGTATAAACAAACAGATAAAAGAAAACGAAGACATGTCCAAACCATTACTGGATGAAGAAATTGATAACCAAAGTCCCAAGAAACCTGAGAAACAGCTTAGTATCATGTATGAAAAGGAAACTCTTTGGAGTATAAGCTTCGATGGTTCTTGTGGCAAGACAGGTTCAGGAGCAGGCATCTGGATACACAATACTAAAGAAGGTCATTCTTTTAGATTAGAATTCCAATGTACCAATAACATTGCTGAATATGAAGCACTTCTCATCGGTCTACACATGCTTAACGACTTAGGCGCCAATAAAATATCAGCCCAAGGAGACTCAGAGCTTGTAATCAGGCAAATCAAAGGTGAATATTCGGCAAAGAGCCCAAGACTGAGAGAATATAGGAATGCAGCTTTAGATATCCTTAAAACTTTTGAAAAATATGAGCTCACCTATATCCCTAGGATTCAAAACAGTCTGGAAAATGAGCTCGCCTTTGCTGCAAGCAATAGCCAAATGCCAGGTATGAATGAGCAATATGACATTCAAGTGAAACACTGCCCTACTATACCAGATAATCTTGACCATTGGCAAATATTCCAAGATGATGATCAAATTGATGATTTCTTACAATCTAAGAATGAGTTTGAAATAACCAAAACAGATTCAGGAGATGAAGAAAGGAAACCCAGCCAAAGTCAAGACCAAGAGCTAAATCCACCTTTGTGGACCAATTTAAACCTGGTAGACCATCCATGTGACAGGGAGATGGAAGAAGAAATTGACCAAAGGGAACTCAAAGTTTTACACTGCGAGAATGACACCATACCCAGAGGGCTCGCACCTTTAGAAGACTTGTTTGACTTTAATGATGTGGCCAAAAAACCTAAAATGGAATCTACAGAGGATGACATAGAGGAATACAACATAGGAAGCCCAGAAGAGCCGAAAAACATTAAACTATCCAAAACCCTCCCACCTATCATAAAACAAAGGTATATAAATCTATTCAAAGAATTTAAAGATGTGTTTGCATGGGGGTACCAGGATTTGAAATCATATGACACCAGCATCATCCAACATAAAATTCCCCTCAAAGAAAATCAAAAACCTTTTAAACAGAAGTTAAGAAGGATAAACCCAGTATTACTACCATTGGTTGAAAAGGAAATTAAAAAGATGTATGATGCCGGGATAATAGTATCTCTCCGATACTCCAAGTGGGTCTCAAATCTAGTATCAGTTAGGAAAAAGACTGGTGAAATCAGACTCTGCATAGATTTCCGAAACCTGAATAGGGCATGTCTGAAAGATAACTATCCTTTGCCCAAAATGGACCACATACTTCAGAAGGTAGTAGGTGCTAAAAGAATCTCATTACTTGATGGTTTTTCTGGTTATAACCAAGTATTGGTTTATCCTACTGATCAACATAAGACATCTTTCACCACCCCCTGGGGCACTTTATGTACGTTAAAATGCCTTTTGGACTGATGAATGCCGGCGCCACATTTCAAAGAGCCATGGACATAGCCTTCTCAGAAGACATAGGTGTTTTCATAGTCATATATCTCGACGATATAACAGTATATTCTAAATCAGACGAAGAACACCTAGCACACTTAAGAAGAGTCTTCAACAAATGCAGAAAGTATGGTTTGTCCCTAAACCCCAAGAAAACACTTTTCGGTCTAGAAGAAGGAAAAATCCTAGGTCACATTATTTCGGAAGAAGGAATTAAAATAGACCCCCAGAGAATCGAAGGTATTTTACAGATAAGTCACCCCAGAAACATAAAAGAGTTACAGTCCTTTATCGACAAGATAAATTTCTTAAGAAGATTCATCCCAAACCTTGCTGAGCTCCTGAAAGATATCACAAATATGTTAAGAAAGGAGGTCGGGGTTAAATGGACTATAGAAGCCAAAAAATCTTTTGAACTAATTAAAAGGGCCTTAACTGAAACACCAGTATTGATAAGCCCTGACTTCACCAAAGATTTTTACATCTTTTCATTTGCCTCAGAACATACAATAGCTGCGGTGTTGTTGCAAAAAAATGCAGCTGGGCAGGAGCAACCCATTGCCTTTTTTAGCAAATCCCTGAGAGATGCTCCCTTGAAATATAACATCATGGAAAAACAGGCATTCGCATTGGTAAAAGCACTGAAAGATTTCCGAGTTTACATCTTGCATTCTCATGTCATAGCTTTTGTCCCTAATACTGTCGTCAAGGACATTCTGAACCAAGATCCCGATGGTAAAAGGGGAAAGTGGATTGCTATCATCCTAGAGTATGACTTAGAAATCCGGCCTACCAAACTAGTCAAAGGACAAGGACTTGCGAGACTAATGGCTGAAACCAACCTCCAAGCTTTAGATATAAATTTTGTCGATGCCTTAGAAGAATAGGAAGAGTGCACACTCCCCCCTATCGATCAAACATTTTTAGATTCGCCTTGGTATGCAGACATTCTTTATGTATTAACTTATATGAATGCTCCTCCGACTTTATCAAAAACAAAAGCAAGATTCCTTAAACAAAAATCTTTAAAGTTTTGCGTTATAGATAGTTCTCTGTATTGGAAAAATCCTACTGGTATGCTGCTTAAATGTTTGCTTGAGTCTGATGCAGAGAAAATTATGCGTGAAATGCACGAAGGGGAATGTGGAGGTCATCTCTACTGGAAAACTACTGCAAAAAAAATCCTCAGAGCCGGTTATTATTGGCCTACCTTGTTCCCTGATACTCACAAACTGGTCATGACATGCCATAAATGTCAAATTTTTGATGGCAAGAAAAAAAATTTACCTTTGCCCTTACATCCCATCATAGTTGAAGGACCCTTCCAACAATGGGGTCTAGATTTCATTGGGGAAATTCACCCCTCCTCCTCCGCTCAACATAAATGGATCCTCACAGCCACTGATTACTTTACCAAATGGATAGAAGCCATACCGTCCTGGAACGCCACTGATTCAGTCATCATCACGTTCCTAGAAACCAATATCCTATCCAGATTTGGCTGTCCCAGGAAAATCATTACAGATAACGCTGCTGCCTTTTCTTCCAAGAAAATGATAGACTTCTGTCACAAGTATCATATTTCATTAGGGCATTCCACAGCCTATTACCCCCAAGGTAATGGTTTAGCCGAGTCTTCTAACAAAAGCTTAGTCAACATTATCAAAAAACTTCTTGAACAGAATCAAAAAGCATGGCATGGGAAACTAGTACACGCCTTATGGGCTAATAGATTAACCACCAAGAAATCCATAGGTATGTCCCCTTAACAGCTAGTTTATGGTATAGATGCCATTTTCCCAACATCTTTAGGGGTTCCGGTAATGAAACTATTACAAGAAGTCCAAATAGAAGAAAATGACATACAAAGGAGAGTAAATCAGACTATCCATTTACAACAAACTAGAGAAGAAGTTTACCAAAGGGCTCAGTTAGCACAAGACAAAATAAAACAGATTTTTGACAGAAGAACTAAGGAAAATGATTTTCAAATTGGAGATAAAGTTTTAAAATGGGATTCTAGAAGAGAATACAAAGGTAAACATGGCAAGTTTGAAAATTTATGGAAAGGGCCTTACATCATCAGCTCAGTCAGTGGAAACAATGCTTTCTTCTTGCAAGAACCTGATGGGACTGAAATTTTTGGGGGTCCTGTGAATGGCAGGACATTGAAACATTATTTTTGTCAGGAGCTCCATTTTTGAGTTTGGGACACTTTCATTCATTGTACATACCATTGTTTGAAATTTTGAAAAGATAGAAAAGTCAAAAACAGTAAAAAACAGAAAAGAGGGCAAGTGAAGATAGAACAAAGGGCCCATATTCCAAAAAATAGTCTTTCAGAAAGCGAGCAAGCCTAAATGCGGCTACTCATACTTCAATGTCTTGTTCATCTATCTAGCCTAATCATAGCTGAGCATGTTTAAATTTATTTGCTGATAAGTTAGTGAGTGCCAAGATAGTCAACATTGTGTAAGATTGACTTATCACAGAGCTTAGATTAGGGAGAGATTCTAGTTCCACATGCCTAAAACAGAACCAAAGGGAGAAGCGAGGGATGAAAAACACATTGTACATCTTAGCCCCGCTTGTCTATTTTTCTTTTGTTGCAGAATAACATTTGTGTGCAGCTTGTCTTTTATGCCGCAAATGCATGACAAATCAGACTGCCTAATCCTGATTTGATCATTTTTAAATTTCATGTTGTAGATTAGAGAATGAAATCCTATCAAACTGCTTAATCTTGACAGTTGATCTAGCATAGGTAGAGCAATGAAGAAGTTCATCAGCTTAATCTGAACTCCCGGCAGATATAAGAGTAGAAATAGATAGGTTCATTTTGCAAAAAGAAAAATATACATTGTCAAAGGGCTGCTAGTTCAAATGCGCCAAAGAGAAGAAAAAATGTTAGGAAAGATAGTGGGGTAGGTAGAAGTATCATTGATTTTAACCATGCTGTCACTTTTTAGAAATAACATCAAAAGAAGGGTAAATTCTGCGCCAATGGATAAAGCACTAGTCTTCATAAGCCAAAGATCTGAATTCTGGACACCTCCTGACGAGGAGCTGCCCTCCCCAAATGGAGCCACTGTTAGCCATCAATATTTTTTACATGTTAGTGATGACTATATCTACAGCTGAGTTTTCTAGAAACCGATTTCCTTATGTCAATATGTCATCTAAAAAACCCTCATAAAACTTTTTTGCCCTTCTACTTTTCAGTCCACCCATGTCAAAATCAAAACCTCATTATCCCTATCCTATCTAGCTTCAGCCCTACCGGTCTGCCCATCAGCTTTAAAAGGCAAATCCAAATCTGTTTCAAAAGTATCCCCTATGTTAGGAAGTGGCGCTTTAAGGCATTTTACCCTTGGCAATCATCAAAAGCCAAAAAAGCCTCCATCTGCTACAGACCAACCATGACTGACTTCCCACTCTGCAAATAAAATTGACAAACAATTCTAAGTCACGCCACTTATATCCCTAGGTCTCAGCACTGCATGAACCACAGTCTCAAGCTGATTAGTAGGTGTTTCACAGTGTTTTATGGATGCTACAAAGACAGGAAATATAACTTCACCTCAGGAGAAAATTATTGAATCTACATTTAGAGGAACAACTGCTTCTAAATGTATCATGAGCCTGAGATATGTCTGCAAAACAAAAAGTCACTCATCAAGACCTTGCATTTTTCCTTCCAGCATGAAAATCACAGTAAGAAAAGGACACCACTGTCACAGCAAACTGGTAAATTGTCATGGCCCAGAACCTCCTTCATTTACAAGCATAGGGTTAGGGCACCTCCTTCATCTACAAGCAGAGGGCGCTGGCCAGTATTGACTTAAAGATTGCAGAAACCCAGGTTTGCCTTTTACTGAACAGTGAAACAACAACTCCAGGTTTTTCTGAGTGAGTGATGATCATAACAGGGATTGAGTCTGAAGTATGCAAGTTCAAAGGAAAACAGAGTTTGTTCTAATAAAGGAGGTCATTTTAAGTTTTCAAATTATGTGAATTGTTAAACTTTAGAAAGGCAGGTCATTAGTAAAAATTCCAATCATAAGCAGCCTGCTTGTCCACAAGATCAAATTGAAGAGGCGCTGACAAAACATGTCATTACACAGGCAGAAGGAAAGGTGTTTTGTTTTTCAAAAGGCACTGACCTCCATAGCCACAGAGACTATCCTTCAAATAATTTGTCATGAGATGACCAAAACAAATGATGACATTTCAGTCACCCTCAGAGCAGTACAGTGAGACAATGACATTTTGGCTAGGGTTTTTCTGAAGCATAGTGGTGATTGCAAGCAGAGGTGACAGTATTGATGTTCTTTTTAAGTTGGTTTCTTACCATCATAATCCAAGCAAATCCTTGTCATGCAGCATTATCAAATAATCTTCAGATACTTTGCTCAGTGAAGGGCCTCCTCCATTTATGAGCAGATGGCCAAAGCATTGCAGGTTATTGAAAACTGATTGATCTAAAGTGCAGTGGAAGGATACAAAGAAAGTAAATAGAAGTCATTGCACAGGAAACAATATGAACATGCATGCATTGATACCAAAAAGAAGCAGTTTCTTTAAAGGAAAGGGTTATACAACACCCCACTGTCACCTGCCCAGAAGTCTAAGAGAGCTCCTTTTGAGTAAACAGAGAAATATAGTGTGAAAGCATGCAACCAAAAGATGGCGCTTACAGTCCAGGGAGAAGCTTATAAATCACCTGGAAGCAACAATTATCAAACAAATTGGAAGAACACAGGCTATCTCCTGTTAAATGACAAAACAGTTGTCAAGGCTTTTCAAAATGCTCTTTGACGCATTCTGAGTGATTTTCTTTAAATTATCACAAAGAAGGTAAAACAGTGGACAAAGTTGAGCTATAAAATGGTTCTATTACAAAAAGGTCAATGCACTGGTCAAGGCAAAATGATAATTGTTTCCAAGAGACCTGTTCTTCTTGCTTCATGATTTCCTCCTTTCAGAAATATACATCACAAGTAATGGGAGGCATTTCAGGTTTAATTCCCAGGATGGACATGGTGAATAAGTATACCAGTTTATGTATAGGCAAAGAAGTTGTTTTCATGGACAGTCAGTGTTATGAATAGTTTGAAACAAAACAAGTTTCCAATATTCAATAAACAGAGATGATATGAAGGTTGTGGAGCTATTTTTCAAAGTTTGAAAGTTCAGGGTTGAAATGTCACCCAAGGGATAGAACTGGCAAAAAAATCACCCTTTGAACACCTGTGCATAAGTAAAACAGAGTTCTGGCTTTTAAGCTATTTTTGTTTTCATAAAGGGGTTGGTCCATGAATAAACGGTCTAAAAGCATAGAAAACCTTCAAATACGTGCACAGATTATGAATCCAATTTTGCAAATACACCAAGGTTGTTGGTAAAAAGGATCAAAAGGGCTTTAAACGCCTTACAAAGGCCAACCAAACAATTTCATTTTTCATTTAAAAACAGAAGTGACCGTTGCAGATTTTGAAACGATATAAGGGCAAAGTCGAGGGGGGATGTGCACTTTCAAAATCACAAGTAAAGTTTCCTCCATGTTCTCAGCACCACAGCAAAAAAGACCGGAGCAAGTTTTAGCATTCTGCACACAGTTTCAGGGTTGAGCGATCGCGCGACGGGCCTGGAAAACCGCGCGACGCGCCTGGAGGCAATTTTACACAGGCAGCCCGTGTACGCGCGACGCGCCTGTACAATCGCGCGACGCGCCTGTACACGACGCCCGACTGTCCGACCCGACAACTTTTTCAGCGCGGCACTCCGGGGGATCAGCACGTCGCTCGCCTTCTTTGACCCTGTTAAGCCATTCAACGCCTCCGGAGCTGGACTAAACTCGTCAGTGAGCCCCTCCATTATATTCTCAAGCTATGGTGTGAGAAAAATTGTCGAAAATTGACCTGGTGGATATATCAGCATATATGTTAAGAAGATTCCCAGCAAGGTGAGGGTCAAAATCAGAAGAGTGGCTTGACCTCGTTTTTTTGCTACATCACCATATCTGTCATTAGGCTATGTGATATTTCGAAGTATAAAACTGTGAGAAGATGTTAGTTATGGTATTTGGGGCACCTACAGGAAAAGTGGGTATTGAAGCTAAGAACAGCTTGTTTCACCTCCATTAGTCAAGGGACCAAGGGTCTTACACCTTTAGAGCAATCAAGGAGCAGAGATTAAAACTATAAACTACAGAAAGGGCCATTTATTCAGGAGTTTTTCAAACTTAACTGTTTTGTTCTTCAGGCTTATTTTGACACAAGTTAACTTTCAGATAAGGCGGATGGTTTTTCTACCAAGAACAATGTTTACATATTAAACAGAAGCTTGGATTGTGGGGAAGAAATGAGCTGCTACAGCCCTTTTTAAAACCACGGAGCTTGTTTCAATACTGTCACCATTGTTCCATAAACAGTAAATTCGACTGTATGCTCACACCAGGGTTAGATTTATGAGCCTGTTGTTTGTTTAATAGAGTGACATACATATAAGAGAAATAGTGAAGCTTAGTAAGAAAAGGGTTCTTGGTCAAGCAGAAAATTATAGTTTGAAGCTCCGGAGGAAGGTTGCTCACATTTCTCACAAAGGGACAGTATTCACTATATTTGCCACTTGTTTGCCTTTTGATTTTCCAGCCCGTATTGATGAATGGATATGCTTACAGAGTAAAGGTCTATTTCTGCCAAAGCCTGAGGGTTACATTCATAAGAAACCCTTGTTTGTTTTGAAAAAGAAATCTCACATAGTTTCTGCCTAAAAACTTTGTAGTCTTTTAAAGATCTGTCATCTTGGCTCAGGATTATGCCAGTGACTGTTTAAATGCATTAAAGGTTGTTTTCACATATGCAAGTTGGTTGGCTGTTGGCACTCTTATACAAGGCAGAGTTTTAATAATTGCAAAATCTCCCATGGGAAAGAGTAAGAGGTATTGAGTGACATCTTAAAACTCACAAGAACAGGGTGATCAAAGCACTTCTCACAGCAAGCTCCTTTTAGCAGTTTACCCTTCTTGTTCACTGTATTTTTTCCTACTGAGAATTTGTTGACTGAGATATTCTCGAGGTGTAGGGCCACTTTTTGAAGGGAAGGGTTTTAATTGTTGAATTTTAACATTGGAGACAGAGATATAGATGTAGTGGTTGATCTCTTAAATTCACAAGTAAAGGGTGATTTTCCTAAACACTGTGCACTGATAATTCACCTAACCTAGGTGTGCCCTTCTTTCACTGTATGATCTCTTTTAGAGAAATCTGTTGACAAAGATATTCTAAGGGTGAACAGGCCACTTTCTGAAGGGCAGGTTTTTGATGATTGAATTTTACATTGAAGACAGAGATGTAGGTGTGTTGATTGACCTCTGACAAATTCACAAGAAAAGGTGACTTTTTAACACTGTGCACAGGAAAATTTCCCAGCAGTCTGTCTTCTCTTTGTTATATGGTACCCTATTGAGAAATCTTCCTGGCTGAGGTACATTCAAAGGTAGAAGGCTAAGTTTTAAGGACAGCAGCAGATAGGTGATGAAGGACAGCAGGTCCATGATGAAGGACAACAACAGACAGCAGTTGAGGAACAGCATGTTAGGCAGGAAGTTGAGTTACCTCTTGAGCCACAAATTGAACAAAGCCTTGATGAAGAACAACAAGCTAATGTTGGCGAACAGGGGCGGCCAAGTGAACAGCCAGAAGAAGATATCCATCAGCCTCAAGAAGGGCAGCAAGTTCAGGAAGATGTTAAAGGTAAATCAGTTGTGCATCCTCCTCTCAAAGTAACAAAGCTCAGCACAGCAAGGAAAAGAGGGACTAAAGCTGCCAGCCTAACAGTGACAAAGATTGTTCCTAGCAAGAGGAAATTGCCCAAAAGGACACCTTCTAGCATCCCAAGGAGGAAAAGCGCCAGATTGGCTTTCAAAGGTAAAAGCAAAGTTGGAGAAAGTACAAAGCATGGAGGTGAATTAGCTGTTATCCCTATCCAAAGCGATGACAGTGATAATGAGGCCCGCCTTCTCGAAAACCTCCTAATTCATAAAGAGGGACAAATTGAGGCATTAGAGGAGGATCTTCAAAGGGCAAGGAACTTCAACCACTTCTTAGAGATTCAAAACAAACAAATGAATGTGCACACAACTGTTCATGAGGCATAGGCGATTAAGTATAAGAAAGAGGCAGCAAAGGCGCAAGCAAGAATAGAAGAACTCATTGTTGAGTTTGATGATGAAGAAGAGGAAGACCAGCCTAGGCGGAAGAGGCCTAGGACCATCGGGCTTAAAAGGGCCTTGGAAAAGCAGAGAGCAGAAGAACAAGCCCATTTCCAAGCCTTTCCTCTCACTACACTCCTTGAGAAGGAAATTGAAGAAAACAAAGAGGCATGGCTTGAAAGAGCTAACAAACACTTGGAAATGAAGCTTGAGAGGGCGAACAGAGATCTTGAGCTACAAAGAAAGAGGACTCATCACTTTCAGAAGCTAAATCAGTTTGCCAGGCGAAAGTTAAAGGCAGCCAAAGAGAAATTGAAGAAGGCAAAGGGTAAGCGCCCGACACGAAAAGCGGAGAAAAGCATATCAGCCCTTGATATTTTGGCATCAGCTTCGGAGCATGTTGCTATGGACCCCTGAGGGTCATACATGCCAAATTTGAGCCCTTTTCGACAACTTTTTTTTTTTTGGCATTTTTTGGGTTTTTAGTCAAAAAATCATAATTGCGCCATTTCAGTTTGAGGATTTGTCAAGGGAGAAGGATGATGCCAGTGGATGCCATAATTCTATGAGCAGGTCCCCAACGATTTTCAGGGCATTCGGAGATCATTCGCCCCCTCAAATTGGCGAAAAATGCCCTCTTTTTGCACATTCTGCCCGCCATATCAGCAGTCTGTTATTTCCTGGTTTTTTACACACAGGTACAGTTTTGGGAGACTTTCAGACATCATATTGAGATGATTTCAGTTGCGCTAGAAAGTAGACACAGAGAGCTTTCCAACGGGCCATCATGAGCCTCATTTCGACACCGGGAAAGCTGCCAATTTCCTCCAGCAAGTCAGGGGACCTTTTTCAGGCATAAATATGAAGTATTTTTGTAATTTTTGAACCTCAAAAATCTGCTTTTCCCAAATGTGCGTTAAGCTATTTTTACACTTGGGAAATGATGTAAAGTCAATATAATTTCCATTTTTAGCAGTTTTTTAGATATTTTATGGGATATTTTGTGCCTTGTGCTTTGCAAAGCCTCAAGGACAAGTTTAGATATTTTGACTTGGCCAATGGGATAGCTAGTTGCTCCATGAGGTTTTCCTTCCTCTAGCCTATTTATTCCACAAGGATTCATTGTAAAACAGAGGCTAAAATTGAGAGAAGAATCAATATATTGGTCATATGAGCTTTGAAGAACATACTTGTGTTATGATTTCTGGACTGCCTCTTGGATGCTTTTGATGAATGATGAAGGATTGGTGATGGATTCCATGACATGGTAGAATGGTATAGTGTTTCTTGCTATGTTTTTGTCTTCTATTTTTCATCCATAATACATGCTTCTTGCTGCTATAGATCAGTAGAGATTAGTTTTGAGATATGCCCATGGAGGCACCTCAAAATTCCTGAATCTTCATAGCTTGATGTTTTCTTCTTCCCTAGTTATACTAAAGAATTCTTAACTGCTCTTTAGTAACTTAAGGTACTGTTTGCTAGTTTTATTTACAAGTTCTATGCATGCTGAGTAGGATGTATGGTGTGCCCTGCCTACCTATAAAGTTGTCCATAGTTCTGTCTATAAAAATTTCTCTTTGACTGATTAGTTGATCATCTTGTTGAACCAAGGAGGCCTAGTCCCGATCTAGCCCTTTGCCTAAAACTATGAAAGCTTGTTTGTCAAAGTGCCCAATGACTTACAGACTGTGTTTAGGCATTCCGGCATTGTATTTTGAGTTTTTAGTCCTTCTTATGTGTTTTCCCCAAAGTCTGATAGCCATTTCCCAAAGTTAGAGGGTCTTATACTTCTATGTATGGCTGGAATGTTTGATTTCTATGTATCAATTAGCTTATAGTTACATTTAGCATGATTAATGGCTTGCTATAACATGTTTATGTCTGCTATCAACTAGTTACATTTGAAATCCCCTGTCTTTCACAAACTTGATGTCCATTTACTCCATTCTGCCCAAAGATCCCTTCTACCGTGAATCAAATCGGCCCTATAGCAACCTTACATCATCATCTCAGAGTTTCCTTGACCTGTTTGACCCCATAGCCCAATTGATCTGACTTCTTGTTATCCATTTTTATATCTTTGATCAGTTTTATCCCTCACAAACTTAAAAAACCAAAAAACCAAAAAACTCACTTCATAACTAGCCTAATATCAGAACACCATAAGCAAACACACCGACATCTTTTACACATATAGAGAGAGCCCTCTCTGAGTCCAGGAAGGCTAGATCCTTGGGCTCCAAAGCTTGGTTTGATGTTACATCGTCATTTGGCTCACCAATCGGCCAAATCACGGGACCCTAACAGATCCAATGGCCAAGTTAGATTTGACCTCTGATACCCCTGATTCATTTAAAAACTTGTTACAAACTTCCATTTGACTCCATTGCCCAATGACTTAGATATTTCCCTTTCCTATCTATGCTGCCTAGATCATCATGTCCCACCAAAAAATAAAACAAACTCATGCTTAATAACTAGCCTAAAATCAACCTTTTTACAAGCAAACAAGTCATATCTTTGCAAAAAATTGAGAGATCCATCTCTGAGACTAGGAGGGTTGGATCCTAGAGCTCTAAAGACTAGTTTATATGTTTCCTTTTCATTTGGTTTTCCAATCATCCAAATCACAGGATCCCAACAATAAAAGTGTACAAAACTAACACCCAACAGTGTTATGATCCACACAGGGTGATCTCTAACAGGAGAGTTGTAAATGGTTATTCTGCTTTTTTCATGGCAGTAAACCTGAAATTGAGAAGTTAGCTAACAAAGGTTATGCAGACTCTGGTAGCACTAGCATTCAAACTTCAATTATCTCTGAAAGGGTAAGTAAAAGAGGCAATGAAAAATCTTTTGATTCTGAGGATGAACAATAGAGAGCTGAAAAAAGAGCTAATTTAACTGAAGTGATACCAAGCAAACAACATGGTTTCCTTATTCCATTAGGAGATACTCAAATTGCACCAGCTTCACCATCAAGACATGAAGTTGTTCATGATCAAGTTCCTTTGATCAAGCAAGTATTTGCCCAAATTGCAGAAAAGAACTAGAAGATCAAAGCCAATATGGAGGCTCAAGCAGATTATCAGATTACTTCTCATAAAACCAAATTTTTGACTACTATGGTCTTAGAAAGGGATCAGTTGAAGATTTCTTTCTCTCATCAATCTGAAATGACAGTAGGGTCATCCAACAATTTTAAAATTGTAAATCTAACTGTTGATGTTAAAAATATCCCTTTACTGGAAAAAGTTAACTTACACATGCAAACTGGTCAATTGATTGTTAATGACCTAACTAAAACAAGTGCATATGCTCATAAGGCTGAGAATATGTTGGGAAAGGTGATTAAGCAACTAAAATTAGAGAAGGCCAATTCCAGGGCTCTTTCAACTCAAAATGAAGAGTTGAAGAAAATAATTGTAAAAATTGGAGTAGACCCCAATGATAGATCAATTTTACAAAAGTTATTACAAAGTGCAGAATCATAAATTAATGTATTTAAGAAAAAGATAAAGTCGCCTACTGGAGAGTATCCAATCGCAATAGAGGTGGCAGAAGTAGAAAAATAAAAAGTAAAGTCTTTTACAACAATTGTTGCAAAAAGAGGAGAATATTTCTAAATTAAAGGAGTCAGTGATTAATTTGCAAGGTCAGATTGAATCACATACTTGCACCATAGTTATGTCATCTGGAAATGATGATCCAACAGCTAGATTGTCCCAATTGAGCACAGAGTTAAAGATCGCAGAGGTTGATCTCAAGAAAACTTAGAGTGATCTTGACACAACAATGACAATAGTGCATGCCAGAGAAGGGGAAGTTAATAAATATAAATCAGATTTCCAGAAAGCTTATGAGGAAATCAAGAGTCTTAAATAAAAAGTAAAATGAAACATGTCTTCAATTCAAGAAAAGGATATTGTGTGGAACGAAATTGTCGAAGTAATGAAAACAGTTTGGGAATCACTAATTATAGTATCAGAGGAAAAAATCATAATTATATATTTGCAACTTATTCTTATTCATAAACAGAAGTTTATTAACAAAGATTTATGGGAAAAAATATTTATTGACTTCATTAATTCCAAGACAGATCAAGAGCTAGAGGAGCATGAAATCAAAGATAGAACATTGTGTGTTTTAGAGATAGATAAGTTGATTGTGAAAAATGCTTGCAGTTAATCAGTAGAGAAGAAATTGACAGAAATCAAACATGATCTAGACAAATTCAAAAAAATGTTTGACCAAAGGACCAAAGCTAGGTTTCCATCATGCTGGGACCTGCAAGGCAATATTCCATCTTCAGATTCATATGAGCCTTTATTAGTGGGAGAAAAAAGCAAGGTTGATAATACTCATGAAAAAATTGCAGTCTTAAAAGGAGCCATAGTTGTCAATTTCTTGCACTGGAATTTTCAATTATTATGGACAGTTAAGACCTTTTTTACAGAAAGGCCCACTTTTACCAGGATCACTACTTTCAGGCTAGAGTATCACAAATTGGTAAATTATCCTAAAACCAACACTGAAATCTAGAAAAATTGTAGGGCATGGCTGACTGATTCACCAGGTGACACATCAACACCTCAGAAGAACACATCAACACCTTAGGGGAACACAGAAGTAACCAATCAAATCCAAATCCAGCAAATAGATTAATATTTCAATTTTTATTCATCTTTCGTGTTAAAATATCGATACTGTAATGATGTCCTTAATTGAAATGTAATAAGTATTTTACACATTTTAGGTAGTTTGAGTAGTTACAAACTGCTTTTGTATGTATTTAAGCAATATAGTAATAAAGAAGAGGGTTCCGAGTTTTGGACCTCCGGAGACTACAAATTTTGTACTTACTTTTCTGAGAAAATAATGAAAGAAGCATCAATTTTCCTGCAACTTTTGATGGTGATTTTTTCTTCTTGTATCATTTTGTGTTTCTTATTCTTTGAATGAAGTGAAGTAAAGTAGTTTTCGGTCTCTTAATTTCATATGTGAGTAAGATTTAAATAACCTTAATATGCGCTCCTTCACTCCAACTAGTCTTTCTCCATAAATTTCTTCTGATATTTAAGGTGATGGATTCTGTATTACAGCATATCATTTTGAGTTTCCTCTACAATTCTTCTTTCCATTCAGACATCAACAATAAATGGAATTGTAGAATCTTTCATTATATCAGATTATTAAGTGTTTTAAAGAACTAATTTCCAAAGGGAATAAACAAAGACCACCTCTTATAATTAAATTTGTGACATGTATTTTAAAATGTCTTAAGCACCGATTCCTTTTCACAACCAAGGGATTCTCTCTTAAGGTACGACATTTTTTGGCATTGTTGCCGGGGATGAATAAACGAAGTTTATTTTCCTTGAGTTTTCACATTATTTCCTATGGTTGTTCAGTGAGGAGGAAATATTAGGTTGTATTTTGTTATTCTTAGAATTTTGGCTTTAAAAAGGCCTCACACGAGGTCAAATACCTCACAACAGAAAGTCCTTTCTTTTCCAGATCCTGAAAGATTGGTTTCTAAAAAGGTTCAGAAACCTAAAACCCCTTTGATCAGGTGATCATGTCCTAAGTGAAAAAATGCTCAAAATTGGAACTGCTCAGAATTGGTAATAAATTGATCGAATGGATAGTGTTTGTCATTACGATCCTAACGCCGTGAACGACACTAAAATCCGATGTCGAATGTGGAATATATTCAAGTTTAAATTTTTCCAGTAACCTTCAAAACAACACTTTCGAATTCAAAAAAATGGCATATTCATAAATTATTTTCTATGGAAAAAATTTCATTTTTTATGAAAAAATGGAGGGCCTATTAGAGGGTGCCACGTGGCCTGCCCAGAGGCTCCCACGTGGCCCCAGGCCTAAAGGTTCAAGCTGTGTTAAAATTTTGGTTTTAAAAAAATTCCATGGTTAGCCCCGACCCGAGCTGCACGCTACGAGTCAGTCGGGCCCGACCCGACCCGACTCGAATGGGCACCGGTCACCCGCGGGTTGTGTATACCCGTGAACGGGCGAGTAGAGACTGCACGAAACACCGGGCCATGGTTGAACGTGGGTAGTTTCTGCACGATTGAAACGGGCGGAGGTGAACGAAGGACCGGGTAGTGTCTGCACGTAAATGTCGGTGGGGTCACACATTGAACCGATGGGGTTAGCACTGAATGCGGCGCAAAGTTGGTTGAACGTGAGGGAGGACCATGAATGCGATGGGTCATGTAACTATGGGCTGGTTGGAAAAAAAACGGTCGGGCAGAGAGTTTAAAGGGCTATCCCCTGTGGTAAGAGCCTAGCCACATGACCAAGCCGCGGTGCCCAGGGGCTAACCGTCTGGCGGTCATGTCGATGGTTCCGGCCTTAACCATTGCAATGTGACCACTCCACATTTAAAGTTAACCTAAATGACAGTTTATCCCAGCGATTCCAACTGGCGGACCACCATTTCAGGCGGAATTGCTATTTTAGTGGGGTTATCTGCAGTCCTCCCAATTTTGGTGGAGGGTTTTTAGGCCAAACTGGACAAATCTTGTTTTGATCATAACTTTCACATTATTGAACCTTTTTGGACGAAATTGTTTTTTATTTCGAGTATTCTCATCATTTTGGAGCCATTAGAATAGGTTTTAGAGCCAAAAAATGTGTTTTTCATCCATTTTTACTTCATAGAAGCTTGGGGAGCCATCAGGGACTTGAGGGAAATGGAGCTGCATTGGACTACACTTCACTATTTTAGGTGAAATAAGAGTCATTATTAGCTTATTTCTATGTTTTGAATTCATTTTCATAGTTGGTTTGGTCTGTTTAGGCATTTTTCTCACTGTATTACCAATTTAAGCATCATAATATATCAAGGGCACGCCCATTGGGAGCCTTGGACCCGGCAGATGTAGCCCATGAGGGGTGACCTGCCTCATCATGTTGTTGTGTGTTTATGGTGAAGTTAGTCTGTTGTGTTATTTAGATTAAATTTTTTAAACAGTAAATTTAAACAACACTCCCTCACACCAAAATTCATAAATAGTTATCAAAAACACTTTGTTTCACTTGCAAGACTATTCAAACACTTTGCACACTTAATTTAATGGAAATGAATACTTTGAACAGAAAAAAAAATACTTTCATTTTCAGATCAGTTGGTATCAGAGCTCAGGATTAGAGCCTTAGAAGCTAGAGTTTTTACTCAACATTTGTTTTGTGAAAAGATAAAGTTATTTGTTTGCAAGTTTTGATGCTTACTAGGCTTAAACTCAAGAGAGGTGAAGGAAAATTGGTTAGTGCAAAAACTAATCCACAACCAAGAAGGGTTAGAGAACCACCTCCAAGAGCCATAGAAGAAGCTTCAAGCATGTCTTCAAGAGAAGGAGAAGCTCCTGAAGAGATGGATCCCAAGGAAGAAGAACGGGTATTCCAGAAAGCTTTCTTGGACATGACCGAGATGGTAAGGATCCTCTACTAAGAAAGAAATGATAGGATTGCTGGAGAAGGGTCTAAAACCAGAAAGAAGGAGAGGGTTCCTCGGGAGGAAAGAAGAGTGATGACAAGTCAAATAAAGGAAATGGAGGAAATGGTGATCCACCATCCCCATCTTCATCCTCTTCCTCTACATCGTCTTCCTCGTCTTCGTTAAATCAGTCTCATAAGTCTAAAACCACTGGTAAAAGTCCATTTTTAAAGCTTGATGTCAAATTTGAATTGCCTATGTTTAATGGTGAAGTCAATGCAGAGAAACTTGAAAATTGGATCAGACAATTGGAAGTTTATTTAAGGATTCAAAACCTTCATGATGACGACACCAAGATACAATTAGCCTCGCTGAGAATGGATGGAGCATCATTGGTATGGTGGGAAGCCAAGAACAAGGATGAAATTAAGAAACATGGTAAGATTACTTTATGATGGGCTGAATTTATTACTTCAATCAAGAAGCAATTTTATCCATTAGCTCATCTACAAAAGGCTATAATGAATTGGCAAAACTTTAGACAACTTAAGGGACAAAATGTGCAAGGCTATACCTAAGAATTTAGGAGAAGAGCACTCTTATTAGGGGTAGACTTACAAAGTCAAGATACTTTGCTGAAATATATAGGTGGTTTGCACAGTTACCTTAAACATACTATTCTTATGTTCAATCCTACTAGTCTAGACGAATTTTGTGTACAAGCTACGCATTTAGAGGCTAGAGGGAAAAACATTTTTGATGAGGGTAAAAACAAGCCTTTCAAAGGGAAGAACAAAGATAAAACCTTTAAGGGAAAAGAAAAAAAGAATGCATCTATCAAAAAAGAGGGTGAAAAATTTATATGTAAACATTGTTCAAGAGAGGGTCATGAAGAGAAAAACTGTTGGAAACTACATCCTGAAAAAAGAAATCGGTTTAACAAAAACAAAGGAAAGAAGAAAACTGCAGCTACTACAACTACACCTCAAGATTTAGGTGATGATTTAGGCGATGAAACCAAAATTGCATCCATGGGTTTGAAAAGTATGAAGGGAAAGGAAATTGAAACTAAGCCAAGCACTAGTACTTCAAACTGTCATGTACAAGCTCCTAATGAAGAAGAAAGAATTGAATTGTTCCATGTGAGGGTAGTCTCAAAACATACTAAAATTCACACACTATTTGACAGTGGGTCATAAGCAAATCTCATATCAGAAGACTTGGTCAAACAGCTTAAACTCGAGACCATTCCACATCCAAAGCCTTATCCACTTGGGTGGATATGCAAGGATGCAAACTTACAAGTCTCAAGAAAGTGCATATTGCGATTTGCCATAAATGCACACTTTATTGACA